>VXBL01008568.1:1918015-2072284 GCA_013400195.1 Aramus guarauna | reverse complement strand
TTTTTTTTTTTTTTTGGCGGGAGGTGGTGGTGGGAGTTTTTTTTGGCAGGGGAGTATTTTGTGTTTGATTTTGGGAGTTTGTGTGTGTGTTCTCCCACAGTTTTCTTGAAGTTTCTTGGTTTTATTCAATATTTCTGAGGTCTTTCTGGTGTCTTTTTCACAAAACATCAGGGTGACTAAGGTACTTTGAGTGGACTATATCATGTTCTGGGAGGCTGGGAAGGATATTTGCTATTATGGTTTGAAGAATCATTAGCAAGTTTTGAATGGCATGGTGATATTTGAATACGTATTGGTCTTTTGAGAAGCTTGCCTCCTGTGATATGCTTGGAAAAGTTAGGGTTTCTGAAACCTGAGCTGCTTTTTGAAGTATGTGTTAAGTCAGAAATTTAAAAAAAAAATAAAATTATAAGACTAGTTTACCATAGAAAAATATTTACAGGATATTCTCTGACTTAGAAAACACATCAACAAGTTTAATTTTAAATTATTAATTAGTTATTAGGAGACAGATGATATTTTTTTCAGATTTAGGATATCGTATGTAGGTATCCTACATACTTCACTGCAAGCCAGGTAGACTCCCTATGTGTCAAGATAACATAGTGAAAGATTTTTGGATTGTTGTAAACCAGATTAAAAAATAAGTAATAGTTTTATGGTTTTCAGTATATAAAATGTAAGGCACCTATTATCTGTAAGGAAAAATAAAAAGATGCATACTGTCTTTGTCCGCAGGTAATCACTATCATGGTAAAGCCATAAGATCAACATTTCCAAGTAAAATAAATATGGGAATATCATGTATTACTATAAAACCTTTTCTTTGGCCTTCCCAGCCATTATCCACCAGGCAGACTTGCATGAGATTTTCTTCTCTGCCAGAAAAGATGAGCACTGGCTGACTGCCTTATTTTCCTTGGATGCATTACTAAGCTACTGTGCCTCTTAGGCTAAATAGTTGATGGTAGGGCTGAGAAGTGTTTCAGATTAGCAGTAATTAAAATTGTCATTTTGTAGTGCTGTGCCTCTATATCTACATTAATTTTGTATCGTGGCTTTAAATCACATTTAGGAGAGAAAAGTGCTGGGATATATAATGGGAAATATTACCTATAATAGAAGTCCCCTATTAAGAAGTGCTATGAAAATGAAATCCACATTTAAGAAAAGCAGTGCAAATTGGAGTGGGGCTAAATGTGTTCAAAATTAAATTATTTTTTTATTTCTAATACACCTTTTTTAAATGTTCAAGTACTTACAAGCTCTTTACTGAAAAATAAACTTCACACTCTTCTTGAGAAAAATTAATGAATTAATACAGACAGGTAGTATTTCATACTGTTTTATTAAGGTTACATGCAGCAGTGAACATTAAATTGAAAATATTTTAAAATCTCATATTTACCTGTTAAAGTCTTTACTGAACAGACAAAAATACAATCTGGGTTGCCTCTTGCAAACTCTCTTCTGATACAGTTGAGTTATGTTGTTCAGAGGATTGCTAGTATTTCAATTTCTGTTGGTCTTAAGGTCTGCTTTCTCTGAAGTCTCAAGCAGTAATTTGGGTGCCTGCTCACTGGATTTTGCAACTGACTTTGACCTCCTGTGTTGAGGGAACTTTGTCTTTAAAAAGAATTGGTATAATTTACACTCCTCTAAGGAGTACAGTATGATAACTAACTCTGGAATTGTTGCATTGATTTCAGGAGATACAAGAAGATGCTGTAAATTAAAAATAGCTATATGTTAAGAAAAGTACAACAGTATGAAACAAATGTGATACAAAAGGACCATTGGCCCTACAAGTCTAAATAAGTACTAATGGCATTGAAGTCAATTAAGATCAACATTGATGAGTTAGATATCATACCCAGAAGTGGGTATGAATTGGGTATGGGTAAGACAGCATTGTAAGGAAATGCGCTGGGCCATTATTGGTATAGTTTCTTCTAGGATGAATAATCATCACTTACATGACATGTCCTGCCAACTCTCAGGCTGCAGCTTTAGTGAAATGTAATACTCATATGGGCTATAGAAAGCATCATGTTTTCATGAACTGACTAAACTCTTGAGAGTTAGGGTGGATGGTATGCCATGATCCCGTGTGCAAGGTGAGCTATCACTAGATGAAATGGTGTTGAGTGATGTTAACCCTCCTCCTCATGCCTGGTCACTCTGTTTCTGACCCTGCAACAGTGTCTGCCCTTGTGTGGCTGCAAACTGACCTAAAGGAAAAAGGTTTAATGCATATATCAGTTGGTGATTTGCATGCTCACAAAAATCATGTGCTGGTGAGATCTGGAGTGGGAGTGAATAGGACTGGTGCTTTCAGGAAAGAAAGAAGGAAGAGTAACTCCAGTTACACAAACATCTGTTTTCATTCTTGTGGACCAGGGAATGGTAGGTGCCAGCTGGATAGCACCTTGTATTTTGTATACTAGTAGGATAACCAGTCTGGTATCTGATACTACCTAATGAATGCTTTTGTCTTACTACTTTCCTTTGTGCCAACAGTTTCAATGGTTTCTTTTTCCACCCTGAGCCCCCAAATCCTTTTTCTAATCACTGTGCTGAATAATTGTCCCATTTAGTACACTTTCCTTGGCTTGCTTGCTTCCAAGCAAATTACTTTGCAATTGTGTGTGCCGAAGTGCTTTTGCCATCTGTTGGAGCAATCCCTTAAATGATTGAAGTTCTTCTAAAGCTGCTTGTATTGTCATTCATTACTTTATCTTTCTTAAATTTTAGCATCATCTACCGAACTTGAAAACAACTTCTTAGTATTGCTGCTACATATAATCTATTGTCAGAGCAGCCCTAAAAAATGAATGAGAAATTTCAATGGTTAATTTTTGAGGGGTTCCAGCATGTTATAAAAACTGAAATCACAACATTTTGGCTAAAATAAATAAATAAATAGAAGTTTGTATGAGTTGTGATTACAACGGAAATTACATGAGTAGTTGACAGTGGTAAATGTTTTCTGAGGAGTTTTCAGTCTGAGACAGGTGGGTGTAAGTAAATAGTCTTTGTCAAATTACTTTTCTATTTTTCAATCTTCTTTATATTTACATTCGTAAGTCTTACAGTTAAGCAAAATGATAGTAAAGGTAAGTGGTAACAGTCTTTGTAAATATGATTACTGGCACAGGATTTATGAGTGCTTTTCAAGGGAAGAAAGAGAGCTCCAAACCCTGTGGATTTATTTCTACGATGTTTTATTTTATTAATGGCTGCTGAAGTCAAGTTAGTTAACAAGAGACAGGGCATGTACTGATCGGTGTGTATCTGAGGCTGTATTCAACAGCATAATAGCTGGGCCAATGTTTTACACATGTTCTAAGAGGTAAAGCTGAAGTAAAGTTCCTTATTTAGCTGTTGATGGAGGCATAATGATCTGATGAATCTTCCATGCACCAAATTTCTGTGTGGATTTACAGTATGATACATTATTCTGAAGCAACAACTGATTGCTTAGAGCTAATTGCAAATGTGAAGTAATATGAAGCTGTAAACTCGTAATAAATGTAAGGTAGATTACCACACTTTGTGTAAAATGAGACCAAAAAAATCATATGGTAACTTTCAGTCATGGCGTAAGAATCTGAATTGCCTATCCAGAAGAATTAAATTATTGTCTATAGAATGATTTAGAATGATCTGGCCTGAGAGAACCTTTGTGGTATGTTTAACTGGCCTTTAAATATGGTGTTGTTGTTTTTTCTTGCTGAGAAGCAAAAAGTGTTTACACTTTCATGTGTCTTGTGAAGTATTTTGGAGGAAGAGATGCATCTGCTCAGTGTTCCGATCATTAGGAAAGTTTCCCCAATCTTGGCTTAAGTGTGATCAATGAAGCCTCAATTTCAGGCTTCATTAAATGCAATGTCTGATCACTTTGTGGTCAACAAACTACTTACTATAAGCTCAAAATTCAACGAAAGTCAGAATTCTTCACAGTGTGTCTAAAATTAGTGAGATATAGATTTAGAAAAAAAATCTAATGAAGGACACAACTATTTGTTGTTTAAACTACTTAGGAATATTAAGGAACGGCCCTATTGCTAATGATTGACTTCCATGTTGACAGAGTACTGCTAGGTATACTGGTAAGATTGTTTAAAATAGCACACCACCTGCAGTTTTGTATAAATGTAAATTTGGCAATTATCAGATGACTAAGACTCAGGGCACTGGAATGATAGCCAGTTCTATTTTATGTAGCTGGTAATAGAACCCTGTTCGGTCAATTTTTTCTCAAAATGAACTTATTCAAATGAGTCTTTTAGAAGTCATAGATTTCTCCTGGTACTTGATAGTCAGTTCATCACACAGAATGGAGAAAAATCATGTTGAAATTTCTTTCTTGCCTAATTTGTGAAGGGAAATTGAGACCAGGTTTCCTAAGCAAACTCTCTGGCCATTTTGTTGCAGGTTGTCTGTAGTAAAGGTGATTCAGCCTTCCCAAAGGGTCGGGACAGTTTGCTCAAGTTTTTGTTCTAGTTCCTTTCTGCCCAAGTCCTGAGAGTAGTGAGAAATTAATTGAGCAGTGTGTCAGTTAGAACATAGAGTTATTAGATGTGCATGTAATAGACTGTTAATCTAAAACATAATAATGTCCTTCTAAATAGATGAAATCTAAATGGATGTGCACAAACAACCTAAAATGAAGGAATCAAATGATTCACTGGCTATAAAAATCTCATGACCGTGCCTTCAGTGGGTGGTAGAACATTTGGGTTTGCCTGATGCGGCACACCTCACCTTGAATGACCTGGTTTTGTTTTATTCTTGAACTTGTGTGTGGAGTAACTATTATAACACTTGAAGTTATAACATCTCTTAAAGATATGAAACTCAAAGAATAGATTACCAAAAATTGTAATTAATGTTAGTCATATATTCTGATTGCTTTTGCAGAAGCTGAACTAGATGAGTAGAAGCAGATTTTTTAATCTTTGTTGTAGGATTCAAGCCTTTAAAGGTCTGTGGAACGTAATGACCTTGGAATGGTCTTGAAGAGACTGGGGCTTGTCTGTGGTTACATCTGTGTCCGAGACACCCCAGAGTGACCCCTAATTGCTCTGCAAAGTAATAGTAGACTAAACTTTATTCATATTAATATGGGGTATTAATATAGAGGGAAGGATTATATTTCTGCTTCTTCTAGTCTATTCTAAGGTTTTCCCATGAAGAATCTTCTTAATTTCCTAAATAACAGAACCCAATAAAACCAGTGTAAAGTGTGGAGGCTCAATGTGTAACCTGCCAGGATGTAATCATGGACACTCCAGCACATCTGTACACTTCTGTGCTAGCTCATGAGCAGCCTGAAAAATGCTCAGTGTGCCCCTGCTCTCAAGAGTCTGCTCCTGTCTCCCTCTGGCATTGCAATTTCTGCTCTGTTAAGAGGATTCATTAGTATTATGAGTTCCTGACTGGGAGTCAGGAGCTCCTTAGCCACTGCTAAGATCACTCTGATCTGAAGCTGGAGGAATCACCAGTACAGATTACAGAATAAGAGACAGAATTATAAAATTCTCTGACTAAAAAATCCCTTGTCTTCCTAATGAAACTATGTAGTTACTCTATGCATAAAGTAGCTGTTGTTATTTGAAGTGCTCTTCTGTATGCATACTATGTATTTGTGATCTAGATAACAATTCTTAAGAAGAGGTGCGAGGTAATTTTAATGTGCTGTTGGAGCAGTTCAAGGAATTGTGGTGGGATCCATACTCACATAACCTCAACAAAGCTTGCTTACTCATTTCAAAAAAATTATTGTTGGAGAACAACCTTCCCATATGGCTATATCTCGTAAAGATCATGAATGTTCTTTTTATTAAAGGTACAAGCATCTGAAGCTGCAAGAAAGCCTGTGGTAATTAAATAGAAGGTGACCAAACTTTACTGTATCTTTCTTCCAGTAATCCTCACCCAAACTTTATAAATACTCATGCATACATGTGTGTATGTATCTCTTGGAAGTATAGGATATAGTTCTTTAGGAAGAACATGATTTTTTCTAGTTTTTCATCTTTAAAAACAAGAAGAAAATTCAAATGAATTGCAAATTCACTTATTTTTCTACAGCACAAAGAAAAAGAACAGCATGTTTCAGAAGAGATATTGTAAAATATTTAAGTTTAATAAAAGAAGAGTATTTTTCCATTCCTTGTTTTTTTTCCGCAAGAAAAACATCTGATGCCCACTGTGTTCCTGCACTTGGTGTGATAGTACAGTAAGATATTTTAAGACACTGCCGGATTAAAAGAATTACATAATAGTCTGTTTCAGTAGACCTAAATTCCTGCAACTAATATTTATAAGGGAATAAAAGAGTTTCCAAGGTTTAACATTGTTCAGCTTACTCTAGGAAACTTTCTTTGGTTTGAGGTCAGTCACAGTAGTGCACATTTTTACATACATAAGCCTCTTTTTTTTTTTTTTTTTTTTTTTTTTTTTAACTACTGATCAAGCATGTGCTCATCATGAAATGTATAAATAATTCTGAAGAGGTCAGTTGTGACAATATGTGAATACCAGAAAAATATGAAGTAATAGCACCTGATGATGATAGCTGAATAATGTCCCGGGGTGGTGGTGGTGGGGAGGAATGGCTGTTGTCAAGTGAACTGCAGGCTTCACTCCAGGTGCAAGTGGGAGAGAGACAGGTGGCATGGGAGAATTGCACTAAACTGAAACATCTGTTTTATCAGCAGAACAATATGAATTTGCAGACAGTCATTAAGGAGGAAGTCATGTTGTGAGACAGTGTTCCCAATAGCAGAGGGTTGTGTGGGTTTTTTGGGTGTTATGGGGGTTTTTTGTTTGTTAGGAGTGTAACAACTTAATTATGGGAAAACATGAAATATTGGTGGGGTCTACGATAGTGAGATGGCTATGACTCAGCTATCAGGGATTAAAGTTATGGAAACAGATGGGGGAAGTCTGAGCTGTGGTGTACCTTGGGAATTGTAGTCTGTATAAATAAACTTGAAGCCTTTTCTTTTAACTATATGTTATCTTCTGTGACAGAGAAATGGATGTAAGCTTAGGCCTATACTTACATGCCCAGATAAATTGGTGTCCTATGGTTTTTAGCTGTTAGTAGTTCAGTTATGTGACTACACTGTGGACAGAGCTGGAAAGCGTTGTCTGTTGAACAGAGTTGTGAGAAAATGAAAAAATCTGACTGAGCTGGAGTTTTATGTTGAATATTCAAAGTTTAAAAGGGAAGATTAGTCTCACCAGCTATTCTGTCATGGAGGAGAGCAAAAAGATGTATCTTCCTCTCACTTATGCCTATGGTGAAAGCACAAAAAGGAACGCAGGCTGTGAGGATGAAGGCTGTAGATTGTTGAAGAACGTAACTCTACCATATGCAGCCTTGGATGTTTGTTCCCATCCCTCCTACTGTGTTGAAACAAGAGCTTGTGGAACATAGAGTGAGATTTTGAAAATGTGTAGTCTTTTTCTTCTGTATTTTGGCTTGGCTTATTTTGGCTGCTTAAGCTCCCTGGCCTCATGAATGTGAGGGCTGGCAAAAGGCAGGGGAGACAGACTGGCCAAGGACTGGGAAATGGCAGGGCTGTCCCTTTCAATTCAGCACAGAGCTTAAACTGACAATATTATTGCAGCTTGTGGGTACCATTTGAGGAAATATAGCTTGGGTATGATGCTCACTGAAGAGATTGTTTCCTTGTCTAGACCACTTGTCCTCATTCGTATGCTGCAGTCTGCTGACTGTTAATTGTGCCAATATAACTATTGTGGGGCTGTGCTGTAAAAATAACTCTTCTGCACAGTCAATCTTACTGGTTCCCTCAGCAGGAGTGTCTGCTGGGTCATGCCAGAGCAGACAAAAGCCTTCTGCTGGAGTTGGCTGCTTCAGCTGCGGCTCCTTGTCTCTTGTCATGGGGAAACAGAAGGATACGTAGAAGTGTTTTGTAGGACAAATCCAGCCTGCGTTCTTCTAGATCTGACCTCACTGGTCTGGTCACAAGAAGATCAGTGTGTCACAGTGCTGTGCGCTTGTGCATCACACGCAAAGGTGCTGCTCACTGATGAGGTGTCAATTAAAGGGGAAAATCCAGAGTTCAGGTATGAAGATGATGTAGGTTTCTCTGACTGTGCAGTTATCTTGCACACTTGTAGTAGCTAAATGTAAACACTGGGAAGCCAAGAATTAATTAAATATTGCTTTAATTTTTTAAAACTTAAATTTATTTAAATATTGGAAATACCTCACAAGGACTACTAGTGTAATCATTTAACACACAATCCAGAAAACAAGGTTTTCCAGTTACTGATGACATATTTAGAAAAAATTAGCAGTGTTAGGTAGGTTTTAGATTATCTTTCTGTGTGTGTGTGGACACAAATATAATATAAAAATTATATATTATTATGTAGGACTGTTAAAAATACAATAAAAATCCTAACCAAACCACCAAAACCCCAAAACTAAAAAAAAAAACCCCAAACCTCTTTTTTTGCTTTCTGCAAGTAACTTGTATCCAAAACTTCTGGATTGTTATTTTTTTAAAAATTTTCCTTTGTTTTGATGATCCACCCAAACAAGTGTCTTCCCTCACCCAAATGTAAGCCTTTGGAACTGCCATAGATGTTTAGCAGTTGGGAAATGTTTTTTTCTGGCATGACTTGAAGCAGCTGCAGAGTCTGACATCTCTTTTCTTGCTGTGTTAACAAATCTCCTACCAAAAAAAAAAAACGTACCTGTGGTGTAAAACACTGGTTTGCAGAGTCTCAATGCTCAAAGCATGTAGAAAGAGCAAAGCTATGGACTGTCATCTCATGCAGAATTTTGGTTGCCTAAACCAGAAGCATATAGTATATATGCCTCCCTGGGAATCTCTGCTATCAGTTTGGCTTGCTTGCTTTTCTTTCTTAAATGTTTCTCCCTGCCCCAAGAATGGTACGTCACTCCTGGGTTGCCCTTGAGGCAAACTGAACACAGCTGACATGACAGTCTGCTCCAGTCACGTAGCAAAAAACACTGACTTCCTTTGCATAGAATAATAATTTATTCTGGCTGAAGTCTTCATACTCTGAACACCTTATACTGTGCTGTGCCAGGCACAGAACACGCCCTTTGATGTCACACCCTGAACACACCTTTCTGGCAAGCTTGACCAAACAGCCATTTCATTATCTTAGATCTGTTGACCTGAAAAAAAAAGTACATGGGAAATGTCCCTGGGCTGCAGGTGTCATGTGGAGCCTGGGTGAAATCAAGAAGTGCTATGTGTAACGGACATGGCCGTGGTCCCCATGGGGAGGATGCCAACCCAGGGTATTGCCACCATTACTGGCGTGCTAGGGCTTTTCCCCTGCTGCAGCCCGCAGACAGACCACAATGCTTAGGATCAGCTGTCATGCAAGATTTCTGCTGGGAAGTTTTTTTCGTATGATCCTGGGAAAGTGTTTAGTCTCTCTTGCCTTCTGAAAGGTTGGAAACTTAACTTACAAAAGTGTGCACTGAGGCTAGCGATCGTAAGGACTATGAGGGACCTAAATGCATAAATGGTGAGAACTGTGCCCTTACCTAAGTACCATTTTAAAATTAAAATTACAAAATGGCTTATGCAGACTGTAGCTACTAACAGCAGAGAACTACTAAGTGAATTTTAGTACTGCTAGCATTGTCATGCAGTTAATGGGGATTTTTGTTGTATTGAGATACTCAGAGAATAGCAGATAGGCTTTGCATTGTGTGTGGAATGAGCAAACAGGGTGAATTACTTTAAGTAGACCTTGATTGAAAACCTTCCTGGGTGGGAACCTGAAGTTTTGTCCCTTGTTCTAGCAGCTTTAAAAAAGACAATGAGTTATTTAGAGTAAAGTAGGAAATGTGGGTCTCTGAAGAGCACTCAGCTAATGCTGCTAGTCTGAGATCCAGATGCATCATTTGAGAAGAGGCAGTATTAAAGTATTTTGCTTGATCTGTTCTTGATTACTGTTTAATATTTGATTTAGAATAATTTTGTAAAAAAAAAAAAAAAAAAAAAAAGGAAAATTAGTCTTCATGGATCTTTGTTTTTGTGTAGTGACTTTGCTTGAAGTAGGCTTTTCTGAACAATTTTATATATTATTTACCACTTAGTTACAGGGGAGAAAATAAGGACTAGGTATAAGCTTCACTGTATGTGTATAACTGCATCAAAAGCTGCAACTTTGGGAATGCATCTATTTGCATTAAGGTGTATATTTTGTATGAGATCTCTGATGTAGAATACAATTTCAAGCTGTTTAAATGCTGTCTCATGCCTCATGAATGTGGTTGGATAGGGACTTTGGAGGGCACATTTTGCCATTTTACTGAAATAATTAAAGTGAAATTGTTGAAGGAGCAATGGGAGACCAAGCTGTCTGAACAGGACTTTAAAAGCCCAGTTTTGTGTTTGAAGATTTGCCAGAGAGAGGGGGACAATTGAGATATATGCTGCATAATTGGCTTGATTTTAAAAGCTCTGTAACTTGGCTTTCCAGGAAAATCTGTCCTCACCAGAAGCATTTCCCATGAGAATGAATGGGAAAAGTGACTGTGACAGATCAGTGTGTTTGAATGAAATGTGGTTTAAGCTTGACTTGCAAATATTTTTTTTTCTTCTTTTTTGCTACTTGTATTGTTCTCTTACAGTAAAGGCAAATCCTCCCCCCATGGCCTATCTGTCCTTACAGCTGCTCTATATGGTAAAGACTATTAGCTCCATTTTATACTGACATAAGAAATGAAGAGACTGAGAGAAGATGGCAGTGTTTTACCAGCAGAGAAACAACCAGTGGTTGACATCTTGCCCAATACAGAAGGGTCCACACAGGTCCAGATGGCCATGCCACAGCTGTATTTGGGAGCAACCCTCTTGCATGGAAATTACTCTAGACAAAGCTTAGGACCTGGAGCCAATTAAGCAGTTAAATGAGGATTTTGTGGATCACCAAAGACACTTAGGAAAATTGCCCAAGTGCTTTAGCCTATTTCTTGCCGAGGCATCTGAAGTTACACAGGAAATCTGTATCAGGGAGAGCTCTAACCCCAAGTTCCTGACAGCCATCTATTGCTTAGGGAGATTTGTAAACTCTGAAGACAAAATACAGCGTTGATATGCTTAGTACAAACTCAGGTGAGTTCTCCAAATGATGTTAAAATTTCAGTCTTGAATATATGACAATTTCTTTATAATAATGGTAAAATAAAGCATTAACTTGAATTGCCAATGCACAAGTAGCTGGACAGGTTTATTTTTTTCCATCTTCAGGGGATGGTGGTGGCCCACTTGGTTTTCTTTAAATAGAAGTTTTTCCAAGTTTTTGATATACGTCTTCTATAGTCAGAACTAGAATTAAAGTTGTATCATGACAAATTTGATTCCCAGGTCTATCACTTTCATGTTGTGACAGACTCCGCTTTCAGTGGATAAAGGATTTGGTATTATGCTGCTTTTTATTTAGTCTGAAATCAGTGTATATTGATATTAAGTGTTTGTCTTCTCAGCAGGGGACAAGGAAAAGTGTGATGTGCCAGAATTTAATTATTGTGCTATTTTTCATTTGTAATATCACTAACAATTGTAGCAAGTAATGCTGAGACAAATTACAGGAGAGAGGTGCTGAGAAGGTAAAAGGGGAACAGGAAATAAAGTGCAAAAAATAGGTTGAGTGCACCTCTGACATTGAAAAAGCTTCTGTTCTTTTTTTCCTCTTTATTCTCTTAAAAGCAAATACTGAGGATGACATTTAGGGGCATTTGAAGAGATCAATTAGCCCTTCCAGTTCCTGATATTTACTCTTTCTTCATGAGCAATGCTAGCCAGTTAAAAAGGATTGTCATGTTGATTTGCTTATAAAAATTACCAGGGATGACTAATTTAAGCAAAGCACAGAGCTGAAGGCAAAAACCTGCTCCATATCCTTGCTGCTGATTCTATTGACTTATGAGGATGAAGAATTATGTACTGAAAGATTTAATCATACCTGTTTTAAGTTCAAATATGGAAAAATATTGTGCAGTTGTTAGGCCCAAACTCACTTTTTTCATCGAATAGAAAAATAGGAGAATTACTGGAGAAAATGAGAAGATGATCAGGAGACAGAAGTGAACCTGGAGGGAATTACAGTCCATTGAGAGATTTCTGTCTGTCTTGGAGGAGGTAGCAAGTGGTTGCTATTAGAAAAATATTTTTCTTTGTAACAGTTGGGTACCTTAGAAAGGACCAGATTTGCATAGTTTAAAATTATTATTCCTGTATATTAGTATAGTGGCTAAGAGTTCCAACATGGATTTCTTTCTGCTGGGCATTTTATAAACACATGGAAATTGTTCCTGATGTAGACTTCATAATTGCCTTTATTGATTTCGTATAAGAAAATGTTAAATGTAAAGGTTTTCAAAGGCCTTTTTATTTATGGCTAAATGATTTCCCAGACTGTGCTTTCTTCTTTCTCATGCACCCTGTCTTTCTTCATGGATTGGCCAGTTTCTTCACAGTCATCCTTGCAAGATGAGGACTTCCAAGACCAGTTCTTAGCATGTCTCTCTTCCTAATTCAGCTTTCTCTGAATATGGTTTGTTATCGTTTAATTTTTACAGAAGGCCTCAAATCCAATCCCAGTCATAATCTGCAAAGTAAATTTACTGTCAAGGCTGGAATGCAAAGAAGAAATCAGAAGTAAAATGAACTTTACACAAAATATAAATACAGCTGGACTAATCACTGCAGTGATTGTAAGATTGTTGCAGGTGCAGAGCTTAATTGCATAAAATACTAGTCTGACAAAATGAATAACATAGATAATGAAACCCTTTCTGACTCAGCTGTGGAGGTCTTGCTTAGACATCTACCACGAATTCCTTCCTTTGTTTTGGAGATGAAATGTTTCCTCCAATTAAATCTCCTATTGTTTAGAAATCCAATTGTTTTCTGAGTTAAAACCCAGTTATTTCTTTGGTGCTTATTCTGGAGATTGCACAGGTGGATTTCTTATAAACTTTTTTCATTTCTTTCCTGATACTGTGTTTACAAGTAGATTCAGTTACATGGAATCAAATATGTGCTTGCGCTGTTCCAGCAGCTACAGATTGACTCGCAGGTACACACAGGAAAATTCATTAACTTCTTTTCTACATCTCAGGGAAAGAGCATCGCAGTACATACATATGGTAATAAACTGTTTATTAGCCTGAGTTTTGCGAATCACAGCAGAACCTGAAATAATAATTTTGGTGTTTTCCTTCTCACTGGGCATTGCATCAAGTGCTCAAAGTAAAAATGTGTCCCTTTAAAATATTTTAGGGGCATGGGCTAGAGGATCTCTGCGAAGTACCACAAGAGGGCATCTGTTTGATCTCTTCGGCCCACTGCTTTGCTAGTGATACTGCTGCTCTGCAACACGCCCCATAAGGAAAATGGGAACTACATGGGAATAAGTAGTTCATTATACTATTTCTTATCAGGAAGTGAGAAATCTGAGAGAGGACTACAGACCTTGGTGTGTTTCTCGGATCCCTCTAGACTCTCTGGTAAATATAACAAATCTGTGAGATTGTGACCCTTAACATTTGACCTGAATGTTTTGGGGGTTTTTTTCCGGAATTTTTAACTTGCTAAAATGTAGTTTTGGTTGACAGAAAATGCTGTTAGATCTGGATAAACTTAAATGACCAATTTCAGCTAGAATTTTAAAGATGGAGAAGTGCAAATGCTACCTCCCTTTCCTTTGCTGTATTGCCAGGTAAGGATGTGCAAGACTTGGGCTTATGTCTTTGCTCTTCTTGATGAAAAAAATATTCAACTCTTAGAATAAAGTCGTATGTTCTGTCCACTGTGCTACAGATATCCTGCAATGAATAACCTTTAGAAAGACAACTGTCCTTGCAGCTGCTGACTTTTGCAGTGTTTGTGAAGTGTTTCACCAGCCTGAAAGGAACCACCCCTTTAGTCGTTATATGGGATGTGCTATATGCGCTCTGAACAGAACAGTTACCCAATTAACTTACCGTTAAGTTATGGCTTGATCAGCTTTGGATTTTTTGTCTAAAACGCTTGGTGCTGTTCAAGGCTGTGGCTAAGGAGTTCAGTGGCATCTCTTTAAAAGCCCAGCAACCTTCTGGATGCCAAGCTATTTAGCCTGCTTCAGTTACAAATCTTTGTTTTCCCCTTTGCTTGATTCTGGGTAGATAAAAAAATTAAGAGATAAAGACAAACAAGCAGAAAAGACAATTATTCAGGACAACAAAATTATATCCCTATGGTATAAAAAGCATGACCAGAACGAATATAAGTAAGAAAACTAACCCATACTAATACAAAATTTGTCTTATTGTAAAACTGCTCAGGAAGGGGATAGATGTGTAAAAAATATATTTATGAAGAATGTAAAGATTTTATATGCATAAACACCTCTATATAAATATACAAATACTAAAAAAGCCTGCATAATCAGTACTTTCCTGCATTAAGACATGATAAAAAATCTCCACATTCTAGAAATGTAAATGAAAACCTGATCATATTAAAATCATGCTATAATTTAGGTTTTAGTCCTACAGTTATAAGTAATTTCTTACGAGTAGCACACTGAAAGCTGGCTTATGCCATTATTTCAATTAGCTGTGTTAAGCGATTGTAGAATGATGTCATATATTCAGCAGTCATAAACACCGCAGTTTTGCTTGCTGAAGAGTTTTGTTCTTAGATTAGGTTTCCCTTCATGAGTTCAATTTTATTTAAGCCATAGTCAAGCCACTTCCAGTATACTTTGGCACAGCTGCGCTGAAGTGATAATTGCCATAACAAAACAAGCTTTGTAAACTGTCACAGTTCTTTTCTATCCAGGGAACGGGGTATAGGGGGACTATTAAATATCTGAAAGAACCTGACATCATATCACTCTAAATGTATGCTGTTTATTATCTGAGTTATGATTCAGTATCTTAGCAAGGGCAAAAAAAATGTCAGCAAAACTAAGTCCAGAGTGAAGGCCATTTGGCAATATGGCTCATGCCTGTAGGAGGCCAGTCTGCCAGAATGATGTGGTTGGCACTATGACCCACTAATTTTGATAAGACCGGTTAATGATAGGTGGCTTTCTGGACAAGTTGGGCACAAGCTCTTCTAGCTGCTCTAAAACTGTTCAATGGTTGGTTGTTTTTAACTATTTTTTTAATGTCAGGTCCAACACAAGAAGGTAAGTTGTTTTTGGTTTTTTTTTTTGGTTGGTTCGGGTTTTTTGTTTGTTTGTTTTTGTTGGGTTTTTTTTTTTTTTGAGGGGGGGGTTGCGAGGAGAGGGAACCATGCATAGAAAATACCTTTCTGAAATAAGAGGAATTAAATGAGGGTAGTTGTGTCCTGTTAGATTTCTTTTCACAGAGTTCTAACTATCTTTTAAAAAGACTACAGCATAGCTGTTGCTTAATTTAAAATGTAGAGCAATTTTAAACAACACTATCTAATCTGCATTGATTAGTTCCTTGATTTCTCTGAAAGTGTGCTTACAATATTGAGTGATGCTTTGAAATGTGTGAGGAATGAGTGATCTGTGGTAAAAGCAAGGAGTAAAAAATAGGTGCAAACTAAACCAGTCACTTTTAGCTGGACAATGTGAAGTAGTGCACACAATTTTAATGTTCTGAAAAGTGAAATAAAACCTGTTTATCTTTTGACAAAATTCAGCAGAGCATTTAGATTATTTTATTATATTTCATTAGTGTATTAGGTTTATGTTAGTCCAAGCGTCATTAGGCAGGATGCTAGATGAAGTATAAAGATGGAATTAAGGGTGTGTGTGTGTGTATATATATATATATATATATATAAAAAAAAAAAGCATGTTTGCTGTATGGTGTGGAATCCCCTTCAGTTATAAGTCAGTTTAACTTTATTAGGTTCAAGGGAGCTATGCTTATTTATACTGGCTGGCAATCTAGCTTTGTGTGCTTTTGTCTAGGTGAAGATGCTATAAAGATAAATAGTCTCTTAGTGGCCTGGTGAAGATACAGTATTCTCATGTGTTTCATAGTGGTTTCTAACATGATGGGATAATTTCTGCTTAGGCTATGCTTCTCTGACCCTTATGGATAAGTTGGATAAGTGACTTGGAGTATTCTTCACTGACTGAGAATTGTACATCCACCCTTACGGATAGTTTTTATATATATATATACACACATATATAGGTTAGTTTAATTTTAAGTATACATATACTTATTTTTAAAAGGAAAAAATAAAGAATAATTTTAAGTAGAGAATAGAGCTATGTCATTATTGCTTGGAACATACATCTATATTGCCTTATGTAGGCACTTGAAATATGTGAATTTTTTCTTTGTCATGTAGGTATAGTGCTGTCTCTTTTCCAGTGTGTGGTTTTGTGGACATGTCAAGTAATATATAGCATTGCTTATTTTTTTGAGTTCGGATTTCAAATACCACCTGCACACAATTTGGATATGTCAGATAACATTACTGTCCCACAGAACTACTTGGCATAATGTGGTTGGGCTCCAGGTAATCTGTCTGAGAATGGCTTGAGAATAATCCAAAAAATGTCCTGGAAATCTGCCCATAGAAGTCCTTAAAATGAGAAATGTAACTGACAACATACCTGCTATTCAGTGAAGTAGAAATTGTTTTCTTCCTCTTTTGTGGTATACTCCTGTCTACTGAGAGACAAAAAGATACAGCTCTTTCATATACAACATACTGAGTCATAATATAAAGAATTGTATCATTAGAAAACTACAACATCTGCTTGTTAAAAGAACTTGTCACAGATACAAAACTATCAGTTGCAACTGAAGCACTGATTTTTGGCCATGGATATGCAGACTGGCCAAGCACCTCTGTGTGGAAATCTATACACCTCCTCCAAGTTCCATGCGGAGTCCATCAGCAGTGCTGCCAGGATCTTCAATTTTGTATTGTTACTTCCCACACAAGTAAAACTGAGTTTATGTTTAAGTAATTAGTTGTTGTCAAGAGTATGAGGAGCTTCTCTTTCTCTTTTTATTAAAGCAGCAGACAGGTGATATAGCTTGGGGACAGCTGCCAAGGAGAAACATTGACCATGAGGACTCTAGCTGCAGTCTGCAAGGTCTTGATTTGGTCCCCTCTGCCTGCTGTCCTCTTAACCACATTTATATTCTCAGTCTTCTAGCTGGTAACTTTCCACTGCTCTTTGCTTACTGTACATGTTCTACTATATTTCTTTCTCTCAAATTTAGACAGGCAGAAGTGAGCATTACTGTTCAAGATCAGCAGGATGGGTTATAGCAGATTTCTGAGGTTCTTTGAGACACCCTGATGGGCAGGTCCTGGAGCAGCTGCAGAATGTGCAGGCAGACTCAGTAGAAGCTGGGGAAGCATGCAAGGGAGGGTTGTCTTATTACTCCTGGTGTGTTGGCTGAGGTTTAATGCATAATTGAGAATTGTGTGGAAGATATCTGGTTGAAAGAACATGATTTATTTAAAAGCTTTTTTTATGAATGAAATCATCTGACTTGGTAAATCTGTATGTCTGTGCTACAGTTTTGAAATTTTATTTTTTTTTTATTTAAATTTTTACCTTATTTAGGCATCACATCACTCCAATATGAACTATTATTGCACTGTTTTTAGACTGGTGATGTCTAAGGAGTTAATGATCCCAAAATCTGTAAGAGGACATTTACCTCTATTAGCATCAAGACTCAGATAAGCCTTTATGAAGCTAGCACCTCAATCTCTGAAATCCCAGATTCACTCCCCTTGTTTAGTTTCTGCCCTGAAGGCCACCTTCAGCACATGTAGATTATACTAGTTCCTCCTCAAACACACACAGACTCCTCAGGGACACCATTACTGCAGACTGTGATTCCAGGTATTCCTGCAGTGAATTTGCCTGGTCAAAACTGGTCATAATGTTGATTGTTTGTACTTCTGTCAGGTGCCAAAAAGTTCCAGCTCACAGACAGGTGGCCCTTCCTAGGAAAGGCCCCAGCACCAATTTGTTTCCTGTGGCATTCTGTGATACTTTTTGGTCAGCTTGGCTGTTCTCTTTGACAAAGCCTCCTTTTGACTAGGAAATATGACTTCAAGATGCTACCAGAGCAGAAATGATGGAAAACATCCTTTGAAGGATGGCCTTAATCCCTAGCGGACTTCGGAAAACAGGCTACTTTATTAGGAGAGTCAGATCCAAACCTTCTCTGAGGAGCCTGGCCTACAACAGTCCTGCTTTCCTCCTCTTAAGCAGAGATGGCAGCAGCAGCATGCTTTTCCATTTGACAATTAAATTGCAAAAAGGAAACTTCGTAAAGAGCACTGCCTCTTTTATACAGCATACTGCCCTGGCTGTGTATTGGGTGAAGGAGATTAAAGGTTGTTGATGTTTGCCAGAAAGGCCTCTGCAAAGGTTGCGCAATACCTCTTGCTAAGGTAGGCTTCATCCAGAGTGCAGCCAACCCTCTACAGTGAGAACATAGATACAAAGTAAAGGAGGCAAATCTCCCTCCATGGCACAGATATTTAAGAGAAATGGCCCATCAAATAGTCTGTATTGTTTTTATTAACATTCACCCTGTGACTCCAGTAGAATATTGAAACCAAGTCAGCTTTTCAGCCCTGCTACTCCAAACTTTACCCTGAACCAATCATAATCAGTCAATTCACATACTTCAGATCTCTTTATAAGTAATTCCTGCTTGTTAGTTCCAATCCTGTTCCTCCTAAATAATGAGGACAAGGGAAAGGAGGCTGCTGTTGAATTGAAAACATATGTTAAAGTATGTTAAACATATGTTAAAGTATGTTAACATACTTAAAGTACATGTGTATTGAAAACATACTTAAAGGATATAGGTCCTTAAAATACCACAAAGAAATGCGTATGTTAAAGTGTTATATTGATTTCATCAGCAAACTAGTGTTCGTATTGCAAAGGAATCAAACCATAACCTCACCAACTGTTTTAGCGAGACCTCCTGGAACCCAGCACATTGTATTAATTTAATATCATACTTGCATTATGCTAATCAACAGCCATTAAGTGCTAGTGATATCTGTCCTGAGGTAGCTGCAAGCCATTAAGCCATTTGGCCAAATATGATTTTTAACTGAATAATTATATAATCATATAATTCATATTGATATGTTGTAGACAATTGGTATCTAGATAAATGACATTGGTAACCTGTATAAACCAGAATTTATCACCTGAAAAAAAGAAAAAAAATAAAATCTTTAAATACACATGAAATGTTATTTACTAATAGAAAATATGTAGTATGTTAAATGAAGATGCAGTGATTTTTCTTAGCAAGTCAATAAACTAACCAATTGTTCTTCAGCACACCAGCATAACTAAATTGCTTCCTTGTGATTCACTACACTGAATGCCAGGTATATGATTACCTCCATCCTTTTTCCTACCTACCTGAAATGTGTGCACAATTCTGAAAATATCGCCCATTCAAGTGTTTATATACTACTATGCTACAAATTGCTATATTTTAATCTCTTTTGAGAATTAGTTTTGTGTTCTGCAATTTAGAATAGCATTTGCTTTGCTTTTTTTCATCTCAGAAGTCTTGAATTCTGGCAACAAAGGCTGTCTTCTACTGAAATTGCTAAAAAGTGATATGTGTCAAGATCTTACAATGCACTGTTTCAGCTTGAAATAAGAACTATCAATCAATGTCCTTAAGTACTATTTGCCTTATTTATATACAGTTAAAAAGGAACAATATTTCCAAGCATTGTTGCAAGACTCTATATGTACAGATTTGCTGCTATGAATGGCAAAGGTGAGGCCTGCAGAATTGTTCTCTAGAGTAAATGAGTCAGTGACACAGGCAAATGAACCCAGAGATCATGTTTGTTTGTCTTTTCATAAATTAAACCGACAGTAGCTTAAAAACCTGCAGCCAACATATAAAAGCAATAAATCTGTATTTACATAGAGTGAAAGGAGATGGTGTTTATTCTGTAAATTCATAAGCTGTGTAGGCTGTGTGCCTGATAGCCTAGAACTGGCTGAGTGCCTAAGTAAATGAGTGGGAAGGACGATTTACCTTCCTTTGGAATATTCCACAGAGGTGAAAACCTAAGATTTTTCAAATGTAAGTCCAAAAGCACCAGCTGGTTTTGATTAATTTGGTTCCTTTTGTTGAAAAAAGAAAAGTCACTGTGATGTTAAATTTTTTAAAATGGCAATATTTTTTAGAGACCTTGTCTATTTACTAGCTTTTTCTTTATTGAGATAGTCTGCAAGGTGAAGGGTAGAATATAGTGGCATAATCTGTATACATTTGCTCAAGCTAGAATGGATTTGTTTTCCATTAAAGCCTTTCTGACTGCTTTCAGCTGGAGATCATGGGGACTTTTAATATGCCTCCTTCATCCAGTCATTGGTTTGTCCCTGACACTGCTGTGAAATACTGAGGAGGAAAAGGGCAGTGACTCAAAAATGGTAACTGCACATTTGCTTTGCAAAATGTCTGTGCGGCCTGCTGGCAAGAAGTCATTAACATTTATCTTGAATTATCCTTGGACAATATCACTGTGTATCAGTAAAGAGGCTACATTTCAGATGAAGTTTTAAATAAATGAGACAAGTCACATCCACATCAACAGCTGGATAGGGACAAGTAAATTAACAGAGATGCGTTGCAGTGGCTAAACTTGGATGATGCCCAGGTGCCTTATGCTCTTCAGCCCATTCCCCGGCTGCTGTCAGGAACTAGAGTTGGAAGCATAAAGACAGAGAGTCCTGAGAATCCCCTATTATAAGGAATGCCACCTTTGGAAACACTAATCATACATTTGTGCCAGCAGGAACAAAGCAGGCCTGACATTTTTTTGGCTATGTATGAACTAAGACATTTTGATTTGGCCAAAACCAAGAGATTTCTTGGAGTCTCTGCTCATCCAAAATTGATTATAGTCCCAGCAAACTAGTATTAAGGTCAATAAGGTCATGTCACCTTACTGAGAATTGATTTTTGGAGGGATAAGACTGTATTCCACGTTAATTAATATGCTCAAATCATCTCCACTGGCACAAAGGTGCACCTATATGTGCCAGTTGTAATACCCTGAGTAAGTGTAAGCTGTTCAAAGCAGAATGATTTATCCTAAATTAGATAAAAATTGGCATAGATCAGTAATAAATGTAGTCTACTGGATCGATGCAAAAATGCTTGGGTTGTTGAATCTGATCTGGCCTCCAGGCTCAGTCACACTGCCCTGCTCATTGCTCGGTTGACAGTGTGCAATAAAGCATTGAACATCTGGCTCTCAAAATGCTGTATATGAGGTAATGTTGACATTTACATACTCTTTATTAGTTGCTGGTATATTTGGGTCCTTTTTCAGTGGACAATGTGAAGTCAGTGACTGCTTATTTGGTAGGTCATATTTGAAAATTGAAATTATTATGCCAATGCTTCCCTCATCAAGTGATGGGAGAGTGAAGGAAAAGAGAATTCTTTAGGTTAGAAGAGCAATCTTCTAGAAAGCAATAGGGTCATTGCTGCTACTTGCAATTTCTCAGTTTGTGACATTTGAGAAATACTGTACCTGTCAGCAAACTGGTGATTAAACATTGTACAATTTTGAAAAAAAGTATAAAAAATATCTGTATGAACTCATAATGTAAGAAAGTAAATATTGCTAAAAGAAATTAGATTGGGATTTTTTATTTTAAAAAAGAGCAAGTACTTAATTTCTGGCAAGCTAGAAAATTAAATGATGTTGCAAAACAAGAGATAGATTTAAAAGCTAAGAATGTACCTGCACATGTAAAAGGTATGTGCTTATAAACTGTTGCAAAACACACTTTCAAAGTGGAGGATGCATCATTTCAGGGACAAATAATAGAATGTGTTAATTTGTATGTGAAACTATTAATTATCTGCAATCCTATAAATTCCCACAAGCCCCATGACATTATGTACCCTTCACACTATCTGTATCTATGATCTATCTGTACATCAGTGCAGATATGTGCATGAACGGTCTCGCGTTGTGGCTTGCTCCAGAATTTATCCCTTGCTTTCAGGACTGACAATGAACACATTACTCTCTGCTCTGGCAGGAAGAGGACTTTCTACATGGAAAGTTATTACACTGTGAAAATTCAGTTGTAATATTAATTATGCAGGAGAAACATGCTGCGCAGAAGTACCATTCTATAGTTTCTTGATCTAACTGACATTTTTATCTATGTGAAAGTTATAAAGAAGAAAGTTTTGCCAACTTTTAGTAAATGGTCAGCCATGATATCACCTCATTGCACTCTTCTGTACCCTTCTTCTAGCTACTAGAAAACATCATCCTTCAACAGCTTCTGATAATGGTGATCAACAAAATAATTTCTTTTCTGTCAACACAGCTGAAATGGTGCTTTCCACTGCATAGTGAAGGAAAAAGAAACCAAGCAACGTTATACCAAGGGCTTTTAATATTTCTAAAAAGCTTTTTGCCTGTGTTGTTCATGTTACATTGTTATTTGCTGTTCAGTCCTGTATCTCATGCAAGGCTAAAGCATTAAACAAACAAACACAATGCCTAAAAACCCCAAACAAACAAGAAAAAAACAATTTCAGATCCTGGGAGATACTTAAAACTTACCTGGACAGATAGATCTCATTGGACCTGCTGTAAGCAGGGAGTTGGCCTAGATGACTCCCAGTGCTCCTGTCCAGCCCGGGCTTTTCTATGATTCGGTGTTGCTCAGCATTAAAGATTAGAGCTGCAAGCAGGCAGAATGTTAGGTGCTTTAAGATGGAGATGATCAGGATGTGTTCTGGGGCACAAGCTGTGATTTGGGGAATCTTAGGAAGGGGCTAGTTGAGGAACATTTACACATCTATTAGCCTTTTAAGGAAACTTGTAAGCAGAAGATGCTGCTGGAAGAAAGAAAATAAGAGTAAACACTAATTGCTTACAGAGTATAAAGACTGCCTCTTTCTTCAGCTTATCCAAAGACGTGTACTGACCAACCAGTGAGGTTCTTCCGAAGTGTTAACTATAGCTCAATTTTTGAGACAAAGGGGTGACTTTACTTTTTCAATAATGATCAGTGTGTATTTGAGAAAAGCTTTGCCAGAACTTATGAAATGAGAATACCCTTTTGCACTGACCCCATTCCACTTGCTTGGATCGGGGTCTGTGAGTGCGTGTATGCTGCCTGTCCTTTCCTGGTGGCTCAGAAGCAAACATAAGTGCTGCAATGCAGGTGGCTGCTGCTGAGGAATCCCTGGTTCCTGCAGCCAAACTGGGCTGTGATGAGGTGACAAGTTCCCTCAGCAGTGCCAGGACCTTTGAAAGAAAGAGCTGGTTGTCATTGTGGTTTAGTTTGCAGTCACAAGCGTCTTATGAACGATCTAGTACAACAGGTTGTTGAATATAAAAATATCCATTTCTTAAACTTTCTTGATAAAGGAGTGTATAATCATTTTCCTTTAGAGACATGGCTATTTCTTTATGTAGTGAGCGTAAATGTCATGACAGCTTTAGCTGGCATTTCTTTTCAAGGACTTTAAAGTCCTTTCAGTTTGAAAATAACAGAGGAGGGTAAGTGTATTACTATCATTCAGTAATATGGCTTTTGAAACTTTTTTGCTTTTGAATTTAGAAACATATGCATATTAGTACGGCATTGTATGCATCATCTCTGTGCATATTTTGTGCATATATTTACATTTCTGGCATAATATGGTGTAATTGAAGAAAAGACCTGTGCAACAGCAGTCAATGGACTGTTATGTGGAAGTAGACAGGATTTACTTACCAAAAATCTAATCAGTTTTTACACGACTTCAGCATTTTCAAAACGCAAGACATATAATAATCACTTCAGGTGTTATGCATAGTTAAATTATTTAAATGTATTCCACTTTCCAGGTTTCAAGGTCAAAGTGAGATATTAGCTATTCCATTTCCTTTGTTGTTATTATGTAGTACTGACCGTTTATAGAAGAAAACTTCTATTAGAACGTGAATATATAACCAGGCAAGCTTAAGAAATAGTCATCTAAAAGAATTACAAAGTAAAGCAGAGCCTAAAGTGGACAAGTCAGTATTCTTTGTTTCAAGATGGTTAAAGGCATTTTAAATGCATTATTTGTGCCATATCCTTATAACACAGTAATTGTGAAATTATTTTTATAAATCTCATTTGAAAAAGTGATGCGTTTTTTTTAAAAAAAAATAATATTCAAGTGAAACCAAATGTCACCTTGACTAAGCCTGCTCAATGCAGCATATAAATGAAATGCTCATCTTATTCTCATTCTGACTACCAACCTCTTTTTTTTCTTTTTGTCTGGAAAGGGGACAAAACTTATACTGTCTCATGACTGCAATGCTGAAAAAAGCAAAGTCACGAAACTCTGCAGGATTTTCTTCATTTTCTTAGCTTTAGGTATGCTTATTGAGGTCATTTATTTCAGAATAGGTCTGTATTATACTTTGACAAATAAGTACAATGTAATCTTTTCTAAAAATCCAATCACTCTTGTAAATTATGAAGACTGTGCTATCTGTTGTGTTAATATGCCTCCAAATTTGGTAACTTTGAACGTTAGTAAAATATCTTACAGTGTGTGGTATTTTGAGACAGATACAGTGATAGACATTAGAAAGTAATAATAATGCTAGTGGCTAGAGGTGTACAATTATATATTAATCAGAAACTGTTACTGGAAAGATTGCTTAGGTACTAACAAGAGATGACTGATACACTGGCATTTTCCAGGAGATATGGAGAGGTGCGTGCTTTGATTATTAATAATCGAAGATGTATGTTGCTGTATTGGTTCCTAAGACAATCTGGATGCTAATCACAGACTCTATCATAAGACGCCTCACAGGAGACAATTGGAAGTGTGATGTTTAGAGAGAAAATAGGTGAGATCAACCACTCTGGGCAGTTCTGGTTACAGACAATACAAAGGAAGGCTGCATACTTTCAGCCTCTTGTGATTTTTTTTTTTTTTTAATAGCTTGATTATATAATGTGCTGCACCCTCTCCATCAAAGAACCATGATGATACATTTTTCTTTACCAGAAATACATGTTTGTATTCCGAACCACAGAGAACTAGTGCTTATTGTATACCCACAGTCTCCGCTTTAGTTTTTGAACAGCTAGATGGTGCTGCTTGAATATTTAGTATATAAGTGCTATTTAGTTTTATTATCATAATGCTAAGTCAAATATCAAGATTCAGATGTATGAGAGGGAATGCAAATTTGCTACACGTCCCAAAAGGCTTACAATCCAAGTAAAAGCATACATCTTCCCTGATTTTAACCTGCTGCTTTTTTTAATAAGAGCCACAGCTGTAATATTAAAATGAACTAATTGAAAACTAGTAAGGGTTTTTCTATAGTACTCTGTGGTGTACTCGTATGGAAGAGATGATGATAGAGGGAGACTGAGAGAGGTGTCAGTAAACTGAGCCTGAATGGGATGCAATGAACATACAAAGCTCCTGACTATTTTTTGAGAATCACAGGAAAAGAGAGTTTATAAGTAGGATATAATAGAAGACAATGAAATAGCTTTTGGAGGAGTTCCTCCAAAATGGGAGCAAGGTTTAGAGAAAGCATAGAGATACTTGTTGAACAAGGTAACAAATGGGTTAAAGTGCTGATATTGGGGCAGATTAGAAGTGACCAATAAATGAAAAAATATAACCAGAATGAATGTGAATCATGAAGGGGTGTGCTGACTGAAGTCAGGTAGCTTGTGTACTGGAGGATAGCTTTGAATGGCTCCCATCTAGCTGGAGTTGTAGACTAGGAAAATAAGAACTGGTGAGAACATATATGAGCAACGAAGACACAACAAAGCCTGCTTTATGTCAGAAAGTTTAGTGTTAGACTGAGGAATTTTTCAGTTTTAGCTTTGAGAATCATGAAGTTAAATAAAAGTTTCTGTTGAGGGAACAGCAAATGCTTTTATCTGTGCTCTTTATTAAAAAGGGCTCTACAACTTTCTGAAATTAGTAACAACTTCCTGAAATTACATCTTCATTTTGTGCAGAAGATGTCAAAGCATAAGAGGCAGTGGAATTGAAATGAAGAAGGTGTCCTAGGCTTTGAGCTTGTATCAATAGCAGGTACAAAAGATAGGGAATGGCTTAGTGAAATAGGAAAATGATTTTTCAAGCTGCATTGTCAGGACCAGAATGCTTTCAAGGAATTTGTTTCTGTTCATGTGCAAGAGTTTGCCTTCATATACACTTCTCTTATACTTTCTCATGTAAAGCCATACCTCAGCCTTCTTAGTGTTTAGTATTTCTTTTCCAATGGCAGATGGGTGATTGATATGAAAGATATACTGTTATTACCATTGGCATCCCACGGAGAATGTCAGATAATGAATTCTTTCTCTTTTTGAGAAGCAGAGAATATGTGAAAATGGCAGCATTTTAGTACTTTACTTTCATTATAGCATTTCTATCTACAGGGCATGCTATTTATGTCTGTAACATTTCTTCTTACTGCTTAGCTGTAAAAATGCTAGTTAAGACTAATACAATTATATGCCATAGCTTTATTTAAACTGCTGGAATATCTGGAAGATATTACTGAGTTTTCATACAAGTTTCTTCTTGTTGAAGTAACAGTCAAGCAGATATGTGGGGGTTTTGCTGATATTTTTAGCATTAAAATACTGGTGCTCTATAAATTCACACTTAAATAAATTTAAGACTTCATTTTATGTGTGAGTATATATGTTCAGGCATGTATAAGCATATATGTAAAATGTTCACTAACATATTTGTAAAATAATAGATCAAGACTAATACATTTAAAGCAGAGCAACAGTCTAGGGCAGATTCTTGGGTGTTGTAAACTGTCACACCTTCAGTGGGTTTGACTAAATTTATGCTATCTGGATCCTATAGAGCTAATTATTCTCCCTCCTGCATAGTCAAGTATTGATATGTAAGTACCTCAGATGGTAATTCAAGGCTTGCTATTGCATTGCTGAAAGCTCATTTAACTTTCAAAGATGCTTATATAGATATGAGAAAGAAGAGACAGTTTTTCACACTCATCTTACACATTTCTGCTGAAATGGAAATTATCAAGAAACATTGGGTTTTCATTAAAGATTGTCCTGTTTATTAGAAGGCATATTTTGAGTCTCTTGACTTTAAAAAAAAAAACACTAAACAAACCACAAAACCAAACAAAAAATACCCCAAAACCCCCCAACAACAAAACCCAAACAAAACCAAACCCCAATTTTTCAAAGGTGTTATTAATTTATAGGTTTTATACTAAGCCATGGTATTGTTTCGTTGAATTCAGCTTGTTGGGAATTAATTCTACAGTAGGTATGTTTCCACCATACACTTTAATTAAGAGTTTATAGGTTTTATTTCACATATTAGAATTACAAAAAAGAGCAATTAAGATGCAAAATAAGTAAAAATGTTGACTCTGTTAATATTAAATATGAAAATTGTGACATTAACTGAGTTCTAATTTAAATGTCAAAACAAGGGGATACAAAAAGGACAAAACCTGATAATATTCTTGAAATTATCATCTTAAGATGCATAGATGGAAATCTAATATTGTTTCATGGTTTTTACTTTCTGTAGGAATAGAAAACTCAAAGTAATATACTCATTAATTTAATTTTAAAATGTGTGGGTTTTTTTTTTTAAATTGATGGTATTTCTAAAAATAAAATATAAAGAAAAATTTCCTTTAAAATAATAGTAATCGCATGGTGAGTTTGATCAGAACTGGATGTTTGGGTAGTAAATAGGTTATGATGATTGCTTGCTTCTATTATACTTCATTCTACATAAATATTCTGTTTAACTCATCAGTCTCCGTGCACTTGGAATATACCACATTTCTGAGGGCCTATCACAGGCAACTCTTCTTGAAATCCATGTTTCTTTCCCTGGCAGAGTCTCCAGAGCAGCAGTGCAGCAAGTTCCTCTTCCTCTCACTCAATGTAACTTTTGCCTGGGGAGATTAACAAAAATCTTACCTGTACCGGATTCAAAGAAAATTTACTTGAATATCGTGAACACTGTTTAATGCTTCTGAATTGAAGGACAAATTGGTGTGGAAAGTAATAGTTTCCAAGTGTTAAAAAAGGGCAAGTGGCTGTTTTGACAGATGTTTGTGCTTGCCAAAAGATGTTCAACCTGACAATTTTGTAGTAGTTCAAACTACAAGATATGAAATAGTACGTTTACATGAAGCTATTGCTTTTATCTTTAAGCTTACCTTGTGTTTGGCAACTTAGGACCTGGCCTCTATAGATGTGTGAAGGGAAAGAGCCCTGAACACAGGGTGAGCAGTTTAAGGTAAAATGACAACAGCACAAATGGCTATAAATTGCCTGTGAATGCACCTATGTGGGAAGTTAAAGATTAATGAGAGTAGAAAAGTCCTTCAGTATCCCTTAGCAATTTGTCCACTGGGCCACGGATTATCTCAGGTGATACTGAAGGATAATTCTAAAATTTCTGAAAAGTTTTACAGGCTTTTTTTTTTTAAGAGTAAATGGTTTTTTTTCAGTCTCATGTGTAAGATGGCACCATTGGGTTCTCTCTAGCACAAAATGAGTTATGTTTTTGTTTGCTGCATAGTGAAAGCTCACCTTGTTGTAAACCTCTCAAGCTCTGCATCAATTCCAGCTCACCACGATTTGGCTCAGGTATCTGTCCCAAACTGGCACTCATTTTAATTTGTTTTAACTTACCATCATGTTTAGAAACATGTTTAATGTTGTCTCTTTTTAGGGCAGAAGAGATCTAGAAATCTGTTGGGTTTTTACCATATAAACCACAAAATATTTTAAATCCTTCACTACCTGCAATGTGAACATGCAATGAATAAATTCAATTTTCTTTCCTAGAATAAATACTCTACAAATCGTTGTAGTGTGTCCCATAGTATTGAATTAACCTTTACCTGACATTTAAGTTTAATCATTTTCACTCCATCCCAGTACATAATTTAGTAAAATGGAAATAAAATGACTTGCTGGAAAAAGATATCACTAAATTGTGTTAAACTTAAACACACTACATGAGCAGTTTCTTTAGTGTATCACAGGACAATACAAAAATTCTTTGCTACTGTATAATAAAGCTATATATTTAGATAAAAAGCAACATATTTTTTAGTGAAGTTTCTGTGAAGCAGTTGTGCTTTAATGCTAGGATGTTGCTTCATATTATTTTTCCACAAGTTTACTTACTAGGATCATAAAATAATTTCTCTCTCTCTCTTTTTATTTTTTTTTTTTTTCATGAGCACTAGAGCTGAGAACTTGAAACTCAATTTAATATGATACATTAGTTTAAGTTCTGCTAAGAAAAGGTAGGGTATGTTTTGGAATAGGCCCAGTGGATTATTTTTTTTTAAATACAAATAGTCTTGTTCAATAAATATTTATGTATCTTATGGGCGGGGGGAATTCAAACATGTTTAATAATCATGGCAAACTGGGGCAAGAAAACAATAATAATAATCCAAAGGAAATTCTCATTAAGGAGAGTCACACAGAGAGTACCTCTCAAGAGCAAATACCGGAGCACGCACAGTGCTTCTGAACTGCTGTTGGTCTGTAATATTGGATATCGTAGAAATGAGCAGAATCAAGCAAATAAGGCTTTTCACACCTGAATAACTACTGGAACCTAAACCTGTGCAACTACTGCTCTAAACTGTTACTCTAGCATTTTCTTACTAGATTCTGACTTGCTGGTATATGACCAAACATATTCCATGTGTAAGTGAAAGGTAGTGTTAACTGTACCAAAGGCTACAAAAGGTTTGTGCTTGAATATGACTTTCTTTATAATTAACATCTGCTTATCTCAAATGCCTAAAAACTGTTTTCAATTAAATTATGTAAAGCCAAAAGGACAAATACTTTCATACAAGTAATATGAAACTTTTTGATCAGAATATCAAAATGACAAACGTTATTGTCAGAGAATATCAATTTTCCCCTCAAATTTTTAAAAAAATAAATTAAGAAATGCCAACTGCTTTTGTAAAATGAGCTTTAAAATTGTATGTCTGATAGGAGTGTTTCATATGCTGTAACAGAGAAAGCTACCTTTGGTTCCTGAAGATTTATATTGAAGTGGTGCTGATCCATGCTGCCATGGAACTCCTACAGCGCTTGTCATCAGCCTGTGAAAATTGTTTTTTTTAATTTGCCTGAAAACACTGACCATAATGTTAGCTGGAATCCTGCTCCTCTGAGGAGGACTTGAGGGAGCTGGGTATGCCCTGGGAAGATTCAAATGGAAAGAGAATGAGAACTTTCAATTACAAGTAGGATTCTGGTCTAATGATCAATATTTGCAAAATGCTGTTTCTTTTTGTCCTAATTAGAAAAAGTAGAGTCCGCACTGGAGCAAGCAGCTAGGCAACTTTCACGTCTTCCTGTCTGGGCATATATAATATATGCTTTCTATGAGTCTTAGATTACTTAAACCAGTTGCTTCAGTAAATCAAGTTGGCAACCAAATCTGATCTGAGGCTTTTCCATCAGAAGATACTTCGTAATAAATGTCAGGAAAAGAATTGCATTTTATTACATAGATTCTCTCATCCTCTCTCTTTGAAAACTTAACACCCTTCCTTTCCAGCCCTCAACTGCATACATAGCTGTCAACAGCACTCAAATTTAATAGCAAATCAGCTGATATTTTGTATTTAATAACTCCTGACATTGACCTGCTGTTAAAATACATTTCAGTTAGGTGCTAAAAGATGTGCAGTCTTGTTAGTATCACACTTTTCTAATATCCTCCCCCTCCAACCCAAAAAAATTTCTAACCACACACTTTCCATCTCAGGAACCCCCCCATGGGGATCAGTATTTTGAGAGAAACTTTCTTGGAGCACCTGTCATAGTGTTATGTCCACAAATGCTGGGTTAGATTGTCACTATAGTGATGTATCCAGCCAAAGAAAGAAGACCTTTGACTTTAGCCATCATCTTAGATCTTATCCTTTAATTTTCTTTTCCTGGTGACTTCCTGCAACCACTCACTGCTTACTCTCTCTTACTTTTGTGGGTCATCTTTATATTTGGAGCTGGAACTCCTTTTATCTAGGTTTTTTAAATGTTTCAAGTTTCAGAAACACAGAAGGAAAAAAAAAAAGATACTTAAGCATTGTAATAAGGTGGGGTTTTTCCATCAAGGTGTATTAAGGTTTCTCCAGTGTTGTGTCAGCAGCTGTAATGTGAAGAGTCTATTTTACTCTAAAATCATGTCAGAAGCCAGTCCAGCGTGGCTGTGGTACCCCTGGATCACTTTAAGTTTTTTCAAGAGATTGAACTGGGAGCTGCTGTAAGGCTCTTAGTCAATAACGGGAACTTTGAGTACAATGTGTCGCCTGCAGGAGGCGTGTGGCGACCTGGTTCAGGAACGGCCCGACGGCCACCCCCCCTGGCCGTTTAGACCACAAGCTCACAGACACCAATGTGGTGGACGGCAAATGGCGTTTATTGATAGATAGGACCACATTATATAGCCTAGGTTTACAACGTCACTTCCGTCTGCTTACATCACAGGCTAAATGCTATTGGCTGTCAGGAGAGGGGTCTTGTATTTCCGTACAGCGCGACATCTTCCGGCCGCCAGGCCCTGACTACCAACACAATGTAATAGTTGTTGTTGTGCATATCTTCTCCCTTCACACTGTGTGGCCTCAAGCAGTTTTTTGTTGCTGGCTCTCCAGTCATCTCTGGGTTAGATTTTCATAGAGGGGGAAGGGAGCAGGGCTGCAGAAATCCCAGGAATCTGACAGAGTGCAAAATATTTTACAAAGACAATTTAAAATACGTGCAAAAAAGAGCAAAAAGGAATACTTAATCTGCCAAAATAAACTTAATTATTTCAATGGCAAATCTTGCAGCTTTCTGTTGAGCCTTTCCCTTAATCTTTCTGTCCTTGTCTTTATCATTCCTCCCTACTTCTCTATGTCTTTTGAGGCTGCATCTTATTTATGGGGACTGATTTTAGTCATGTGAAGAGCAAATACAGTAATATGATCTCTCCCTTTCCATAGAGCTCTAAAAGGTAAAGACTTCTGCCCACACAGAAAAGGAATGCTGAATCATTTTGCTATTTAACACAACTTTATGAGCGTTCATCAAACTGTTCATTTACTCTGGAGCCTGAAGCAATGAGAGCTTATGAATGAAACTCCCAGGACTGGGATCTTCCCTACCATATGTCATCACATCACTGAAGAGAGATGGAGATTTGTACATGAAAAGCTGTTTATAAAATGAACTAATCCTTGGTATATTATGGTTTTAGCCCAGAAATAGCATAGGCAGACTAAATCATCAAATATTTTTCCTGTTTAGGTAAGGCTTTTAAAATAAGCATATATAAAAATGTATGGGTACAGACACACAAATATATGTGAGTAGATATGTGTATGCTATCATTAACTATTTTAAAGTAACCAGGATCATCTTCTAGAAAGTGTCTTTACAGTTTGACTGGAATTCCTGAACTGAAAAAAAGTTTTATGAATCACAGAGACAAGGCTTTTCCATATTGTTACTTGTCCATGTTTTTCCCATCACGCTTTAGTAATTTTATTTTTATATCTCTAAAAAGCTTTTTAGGATAATCATGGCAGTTTCTGTCAATGGAAAAGATAAATATTTAAATGACATTAAAATGTGTTTATGTGAGAAAGAGATTCAGTTTATAACAGTTTAGCTGAAGACTGTCAACTGTGACATACTAGGGTCATGCATGTTACTTTACTGAACTTGTTAAAAAATCTGATTTGATTTATTTTCTGCTTTTACAAATGCCAACAATTAGACTATGCTAAATACTCCAGATTAGAACTGAGATAAAAATTCCTGATCAGCACCTGCAAATGAGATCATCTTGCAGGTATTTTTAAGGAATTTGAGCTTAACATAATTTTTGTATTAGACCACAGAAATTCATTGACAAAGATTACTTATTTTGGACCAGTTGTCTTAGAGATATAGTATGTCTTCACACACACATATATGCACCTTCCCCCTCTGTATATTTAGTTTTAGAGGGAAGAAATTGGAAAAAAAAAAAAATCAGGATAGATCCAGAAGCAATGGTGTCCTAATCTCTTATTTCCTGTTTCAATATGATTTTTCTTCACTTTTGTCCTATGAATTCTAGAATTTTAATGTCGTAAGCTGAACATTCTTCTCCCAGTTTCAATTCAGCTCTGAATCTACTTCTGTACTTCTGCAAGAGATTTGTAGTAATAGTAAATTATAATGAATAATAGTGAATTTTAATAGTATCATGCTAATGAGTTTAGTCCTGGAAATCTGAGGTAAAGCATGTTAGACCCATTTAGGTTTTGAATAAAATTGTTTTCAGGTGGATTCTTACAGAATCAAATCATGTTTTGACTGTCTAGTCTTCCAAGCAATACTGCAGCATGAAAAGAAGGTTATGTTGCATTGCCAATTCATGTTGTCTCAGAGGAATTATTTTTTATTTATTTTTAGTTGGTTTTATCTCCTTCCTGAATAGTAGTTTGAGGATAGTTCTTCTCAAGTATTAGTTGTTAGTTTTTTCCCCTAGGCAACCAGTGATTTTTCTGTATTTTTTTTCAATAGAGCTTTATTTGACCTAGCTTTTTCGAGATCTAAAAGCTGGAGAATAACTTGAGAATAGATTGTATTGAGGCATTTGTCTTTTATAGTATTGCTATTACAGTAATGGAGAGCACGGCTTCAGTTTATGCATTAACAGCAGCTCTGCTGACAAGACATATGCGTAAGGCTAAAACATAGGCATGACCAGAATAGAACTGGCTGAGCAGAAAGCATTATAGTCAATGATGAGTAACGTGTAAAGACGCATACTGTTGGTTGACGGAGGTTTCTGCTCCGCAGATTTACTTTGAATGGGACTGGAAGAGACTAAAATTTGGTGCCTTTTACCCTGTAGCTATGAGTCAATTCCCCTAAGGCCTGCCTGCAGAGAAAAAACAATTTTGTTTAGTCAACAGGCTGACCTCATTCGCACAGACTTTTTCTCTTTTCAGTAAGGACAAGTTAAGAGTCAACAGCTGGTTGCTGTATGCTTCTGAAACTTCCATCATGGTCAGTTGTCCAAAGCAGGAAGTTAGCAGCAGAGTTTTGGAAAGAAGTGCAGCTCAACTAAAATCCACCAGAAACCCTCAAGAGTTGGTGTCTCACATGGAGTATAAATCATGATACTAAATGAACTATGGTAGTGTTTAAGGAATTGCACATGATATAAGGCAGGGTGAATGAGCTAGTAATTAAACATGTTAGCTAGAAATTGGCCATGGCATAGGTTGTATATTTATCAGAGAATTTATTGATGTCAGATCAGGTAAAAAGTAATCAAGTTGGGAGATATGTCTGAATTCTGAGGCTCTTTCAATCACAGCCATAATATTCAGACCAAATATAGGGATAGGATTTAAGGAATAAATTTAATTTTAAAAGATGTGTAAGTTCAGAGAATTTTCAATAAATTTTCAGAGATTCAGACAGATGTGAAGACTAACCTAATTTAGCCTGAATTCTATGTATTTGGTTTATTTAAAAACAAGTAAAGATATCTTTGTTTCTTTCAAAAACTGTCAGGTAAAGGGATTTCTCAGGAAACCCACAGAGAAGACTCTCCAAACAGAAAAGTTTTAAATATGAGCTTGTGCTGTGCAAGGTCATTTTTCATTTCTAGTTGACTTGAAAGACACTAAATGTCAAACTGTGCTAGGAAAACCTTCATACATAATTAGAGGCTCAGATTGGCTGGAAAGACTCAGTGGTGTCTTTTATTGCCGAAGAGAATAATTTAATTACTGTGCATATGCCCTGTTGGGTCTGACTGAAGCCCCATGTTGCTTGACTAGATTAGTGGAAGTGTTTCTCTGAAACAAACATCTTCGCCTAACTCTGCCAATCTTGGATGGGGACTTTTTCTGCATCTCCTGCTTTTCACTTTTGCAGTGATATACTACAGAGACTTCTGATTCATTTTGTTGAGGCATTAATGACCCAATAACCCAAACTTTATTTTTAATGATTAATTTTGGATTGCATTGAACTTTTTCAAAGATTTTTTTTTATCAAGTAAAAGTTTCTCATATAACAAAAATATTAAAATATTTCTCCCTGCCTATATTGATTGTTATAGATTTTCAACCAATGTTTAGATGTTTCCCTTCTCAATATATATTAATGAGTATGTTGTTATTCCTATTATATAGGTAGGGAATTGAGGCTCAGGAAAACTCTGCAATTTGTGCAAGGTCATATAAAGACAGGTCTGAAGCGAGGGCTCTGATAGATCATCACAACTTGTGTTTCCAAGAATCATTGTACATCATTCATTCCAGCTGTGGAAGCATGAACACACTCTTTAGATTTGAGGAAACAGGAGCTTTGTTTGTAGCTGATTTTAAAAATAGATTGCTATTTTTATTTATTAATTTTTCAAATGCCAAACACAGGGCTTCTAGGAATACTGGTTCATTAAGCTTCACAGTGCCATCTGTAACAAGTAGGTACTCATATCTTTATAACATAGCTTGTAAGAACACAAGAAGAACTTCTTGTGAGAGCTAACAGTAAATTAGTCTAGAACAGAATTCACATGGCAAACTATAGCACTGTTTGACTAAATCTTAATATCATATAAAAAGGTTTTTCAATTTAGCACTTCTAACATTAAAAAAAAAAAAAAAAGGAAATATTTTTTTCTGGGGGGTTGTAATGCCCTGGCCAAGGAAGAACACTAGTTGGGAACACTAGTAAATACTCATGATGATGTGCAACTTGGTTAGCATAGTCATTATTGGTATTGTGATGTCCAAAATGAACTGTAAAAATACTGATATAATCCAAATAACTATAAAGAACAGCAAATGTCATAAGGTTTGCATCTGTTGCCAAAAAACATGTCTCTACTGCATGATTGAAGCAGAAACAAGTATTGATTATTATTTTTTTGTCTGCCTTTAGTAATGGGTCACTTTTTCTGCACTCCTAGTTTTGTACGCTATAGTATATTACCTACTCATTGCAAATTCACATCACAAAATAAAACAAAAAATCCTCCTTGTATTTCCATGGTTAAAGCTATCACATTAATGCTTGAAAAATAATTTGAGGCTTTCTAAAGGAAAAAAAATAATGTTTCCCATTGCTATTAATGTGATTAAAAACAAACAAACAAACAAAACCCCCAACAATGAAAAAAAAAAGAGAGAGAAAAGAGCATTATGGTTTGCAACTTTTAGGGATTAATTTTTATAACTAATTTTTTATTTTGAGTGGTGGTGTAAAATTATTCAATTGCGATGCAATGACTTCTAAATGTACCTTTTCTAGTTACTCCTGGGAAATCTTAGGATGCTCATCTTTGGAAAGTGATAAATGGGACTGAGTATCAGAAGAGAAACCATAGATAAAGAAATGAATAGCTGCAGTGATGACTATCTGTGGTGTACTTTAGTCTAAACCAGAATGATCCCAAGGAAAGAGGAGATCAGACAATTAACAATTTTTTTTTATCACAGGGACATTGTAGTTTTCTGCTTGTGCAAGTTCAAATTTTGCAGCTTGCAATAATGCAGGCTAAAGTAGAAAACAAGGAGTCTAGAATGATTCTTATTAGCCACCCACTAGGCCACTGGATAACACTATGTTTGTGAACAGACATCATTAATTGGAGCATGGCATGTCTAGTCTGACCAGCCAGATGTTTGACAAATAGGAAGCAACCCCTGCTCTTAAGTAACATTTGTTCTGTCATTTACAATTTTCCAACTTTTGTATTAAACAAACTGAAATATGAAAGTTGCTTAACCACTAACTTTTTCTCCATGATTTCATAAGACCTTAAGTCCATAGGGCTGCTTTTACCAAACATATTTACATAAACATATCACTTTCTAAATACTCAGTGTGCATTTGGGTAGAAAATGCATGACATGAGAAACAGCTTTGGCTGTCAGTGCTTTTTAGTTCCATTTGCTGAGCCTTTTTACTTCATTGGATGATACAAACAGGATCTCTGGGATAAATAAAATGGTCAGTTTGCAGGGTTTTATGCATTAAGAGATTGCATTTCAGCAAGAAGTTTACTATCCACAACCCTTAAGCTGATAGGTAAGGCACCTACCACCTTTTGTCTTTTGCACAGAGAGGTAGCGTATAGCTGTCAAATCTGAAATCAGGATAAAGTCGGGTCTTGAGTGAGGAACCATGCAAACATGGAATAAGCATCTTTGCCTAACTTTGCTTACAACTAAGGATTTGATCAGAAACAACAGAGGCAGGAACAAGTAAGTACAGCACCTCAGGTGATACCCTGGCTTGACGGCAGTGCTATGGAGAGGCATGCTTTTAAACGGTGGTTTTCTCTTCTTGCCACTAATGAGCAACTTCCCTATTGCAAATGTGTTTTGAATGACACATTCTAGGTCATTTCAGTCTTGCTTTCTTACAGCATTATATTGGGACCTCATAATTGTATTGCAGAGACTCCTACCTTTTGAAAAATCCTCCTTCACTGATTCCTAGCAATGAGTATCTAATGAATAGCAGAAAATTGTGTTAATCTTTAAATCAGTGCTGTTGTGCTTTGAGGTATAGTGTTCATCCCACAACTGTTCTTTGGTTAGCAGGGTCATTGGTTCTTCTGGCATGGTGCTTTTATCTGTTTCATCTAATAGAAGATTTCAAGCTGCATTAATTTTAATTTGAAACTTACTGTTTTACACTTTCAGTAATGTCAGCCGCTTCATTCCACATATCTTCTGTTTGTCTTTCACATTGTTTATATTGATCTAAACTCTCTTTTCATGTTCTGCCCTCAAAAAAACCCCCAAAACCAGCCAAACAAAAAGCATAAAAACTATATAATGGTCCACCCACACTCTCTTCTAGATATTGAAATAATGAATCTGGCTTTTTATCCATGACAGAAAACTTAGTAAAAGATATTAAGCCGGGCAAGCCTTTTGTTTCTTCTGAGAAAATTACACTCAGATATTGCAGGCCTGTGGAGCTGAGTTACAGTTTGCATATACCAGGCTCCTATCTGGATTTTCAGCTCTGGGAAATTCTTGTGAGGTCTATTCTGGGACAATTTCCATGTTCAATGATTGAAAAGTTTTCCTAAAGTTTTTAAGATGTATGTTTGAAAAATTTCTGCTAATAAGTCCAGCCATCTGAATGCTTGAATATGTCCTTTTGTTACATTGACAGCAAATTATCATTCAAAATGCATTTTAAGTTTACTCTTTGCTTTGTGGATAGTTTATGCTGTAAATGAAAGCTTCTGAAAGCTTTATTCATGGTAACTGGCTCTGAGCTTTTGGCCTGAAAGGCTCTGAAGATGAGGAAATACTAGTGTAATACAGGTATTTAAGATAAGAAAGCAATGTTGGCATTTTGCATTCTTGTAGAGCAATGTTCTGTGTAATGCGTTGTGATATGCAATTAGACTTTATAATTTTTTTAGAGATGTGTACTTAATATTATAATTATTGAAAAAAGTGTCTAACTTCTGGAATGATTATAGGCTTTCAGGCTGTTTAGATGCTGGTTGACTACAACTGCATATGAAAAATGGAAATTCATGATGTTATGCTGTATGAACTTTTACCAGTATGAGTTTGAGATTGCCAGGAAATTTACAAAAAGATGCGAGTGTACCAGAAAATTTGGCAGGTAATCCAGAGGAAGTGACAATAAAACTTTTCTGCTGGAGAATAAAATAATACATAAAACTTTCTATGAGATTAAAAAAAAATAAAATTAATGTGTTTGAAACTGTACAGCCATAGCTTTGCAGAGATTAGAAGAAAATGCTGAAATGGTGAAGTTTTGCTTATATTCAAAAATGCCTGCAGTAGATTTTATGTACAAAAACTACCTGAGATTCATAGAAGTCTTGGGCAGAGTTTACAGCATGTGCTTCCTGTTCTTAATTCTCTTGCTTATCTTTCACCTGCTGTCTAGTTTGGCATAGCACAGTCACTGTAGCCTAGGGTATTGACCATCTGTCCTAGGAGTTTGTCCAAAAAACCCAAATCAACCCTAGAAATCTCTTGGAATCCAGTAAATTTAGAAAAGAAGTTGAAATGGAGAGGTGGAAATGTTTGCTTCTGAAGTGGTGTGTGAGAGGAAATCAGAACTCAGATTTCTGTGCCACATATTGTTCATGTAAAACTTACGGCTTTCCTTTCCTTCCTGGCCTTCCTTTTTTAATTTTTGTGGTGAAGAGACAGAAGATAGCACTTCTTTGTTCAGGTTGCTTCATTGTTTTGAGGTAGCAGTATAGTAGCTCTCACTGAAAAATCTTGTAATATTATAGCGATGGTTAGAGAGCAGATGAAGTGATCAAAGGTGAATGATACTGTGACTGCCAAACAGCACTTTAAAACCAAGCACGTGTGTTCTTGGAAAAATTTAAAATATTAAATGAATTATAACTATTAGTATTTATCTGTTGACCATTTATCTTAATATTTAAATTTGTAGTTTTGCACTTCAGTATGAACTGTAAAGATGGCCCTCCCCCAGCAAGTTCTATTCTTACTCTGGAACATCTTTATGTTACTTTACAAGCAAGAATGGGTCACCTAATATCCGAAGTTCCACGTGACTCTAGCAAAGTTCAAGTGTCATATTTCATTCAATTTGTATGTTTTATGTTTACTCTTGTTACTTGCAGATACTAATTGTTGGACTCATATTATTAATTTAATCTTAATTTAATTTTTCTTCCACTTTTTAATCCATCTAGTTTAAAAAGAAATGTAAAAAGAAGTTATCATTCAAAATTCCTTCTTCATTTTTAGGGGAGCACAACATTTCGAACTCTCAGACATGCTTATTCTTTGGGAATCTTGTGAACAGATCTTTCAAGCACTATTAACTGAGCAGAAAATAGAAATTTTGGCTGTGCCAGGCAGGTGTCATAAGAAAATCTGTAACAAAATCCAGTGGCATGGAATTTTCAGAGTAATCTTTGACTAAGAGGTTAATAGGATTTATGAACCAGACTCTCTTAAATTCTTGTAACAATTCCCATTATAATTACCACAGATGAATCACAAAAGGTGCAGGGGTTGATTTAGTTTGTGTGAGTATCCAAAAGTTCACAAGCTTATCCAGGGTATACACACATCTTCTAAAATGGTAGGTTTGGACTTAGAATCCTAAGCAATCTAGAGATTTCTGGCACTTCTAGTTTGGGTCAATATTTCTGTCTTACCCCATGCCCCCACCCCCTGCCTGGGGATTTAAAGTACAAAGGAGGATATGTTTAGACAAAAAAAAAAACCCAAACCAAACAAAAAAAACCCCCAAACTCACACCAAAACCTGACAAAATCAAAACGTTAAGAATACCTGAAAAAATTTTCAGGATACTAAATAAAAGTAATTCAGATTTGTCTGTAAAAGGAACTTGTACATTGTCATGCCCAGACAGTTCTCCTTTGTTCTCATGGGTAACGCAGCATTTGTGCATAGGTAGATATAAAATATACTACAGTTTAATTCTGCCGCTTTCTGTATCCAGCACTTTAACAATGTGGAGTGGTTTATATTCCTGTGTGATTTATCTCCCATGCAGCCATAGTCCTAAGTGGATGTAAGATGTAGTTCCAGGGAAAATATTTATATTCTGGCCTCTTGATGGAAATATGCAAATGCTAGGTAACAGATTGTTGTGGAGAAGTACTGCTGCTGCTAAAGCATAAGACTGCAACGCTTATAAAATGCAAAGGGATGAAGTAGACACTGTAAATTGATTGGCTTTGGTGTGTTTCAGAGGAGGGAGGGGGAAGATTGCTTACTAATGGGGAAAAAGTTAACTTGTATTCAGAGAAGATTCTCTGTATTGATCAGTGGCTTGTTATACTGCAATACAAGTGAGTGGTTTGAACTGGGGATGGTAGATCAAGGCAGACAGCCAGGCCTCTAATAAATAGCTTTCATAAACGGTGCTGGATAAATGACATTGATTCCTTTCATACCCACATGATCAGGAAAATATACTTCTACATTCTCAGATGTGGTTTAAAGACATAAAAGCTAAGAGTATCAAAAAATGAAGATTAAAAATCCATGCTACTCTTGGCCACAATATATATATTTGCTAAGAAAAAGTAGATCGCCTTTATGTGCTTTTTCCTATGTTTTCTTCATAAGCTACTTAGAGTAAGGATGCTTCAGTGCTCAGAACTCTAATTCTTTCCATTGAGAGCTACTTCAAAACACTTATGTAGTACATCAGAAAACTTGAGTGTATTGATCATATTTGGGGTTATTGTACCCTAAAAAGGTGTGGTTGTTTTTCTTGTGGATGTTATAAGGTGTTCAAATGTGTTAGTAGTTTCATTTAAGTACCTCAGGAAAAAATTAGTGCCTGTGGAAATAAGGGAGAGGGTGTTGCTCAGAGATAGCTGGGAGGTATTTCTAGAGCTCAGGGAAAGGAGATGCAGAATAAAGGTAAAAACCCCTCTGTTTTCTGACACTATGAGAGAAACTGCAAATTTTAGAGACTGTGTGGAAATTAGCTGGAAATAAACACTAAAGGAACAAATCTATATTATTTAGTTTTCAAACAAAACCACTAAAGGATCACCCATCCCTAAAGTGAATAACTATCTGTTCTGCAACGATGGTTTTCTGTAACATTTATACCTTGCTCAAGGCTAATCAGGGGAGCTTTATAAATTGTTGAAATCACTTTATAGCACATTTAGAGCTCATTTCACAGCAGTTTAAGGGGCTGCAATGAAGTTAATAGCCTTCTGTATGTCTTAAGTGGTTGTTTTAAAAAAAAAATTACATAACATTTATAACACTTTAGAGTTATTTCCAAAAATAACATGATAAATCTAATCATGATAGAATCAGTACATGATAAAAATCCGAGTGCTGTGAAAGCCTATTTTTAAATATTTCTCATCATGCAGTCCAATGTTTTATATATTTGGCAGGGGGATTCATGCAAAATAACCACATGAGAAATACAGCAGACCAAAATGTTTATCAGGCCTAAAATCCTGATCAGGGGAGAAAGAACTTTACAGATTTGTGATAGTAGCCCTTCTCTTTTGCTAAGCTGATAGGTTGGAAGAGGTTATAGATTATTTTGTCGTCTCAGCCACCTAAAAGCAAGAGCAGTTAACCTAAAGAGACTGCTCCTTGCTCTGTACCCACTTTTATATAACTTTTTATAACTTCCTGTATTGGACTATCAGAACCATTGAGAAATGAGAAGTTCTGAACACTACAGTAATCAACTTACAAAACAGTCATACAAAAGGAGGACATGGAAATAAAGGTGGCTTAGATCCTTTTTCACATAGTTTAGTTGCAAATTTCCATTGGTAAAACTGAATTTTACTGATATAAAACATTTTTATTGAAGAAGCGGCAATTGCATCCATGATGATGATATTTATGTACTATTGAGTATGAATCATTATCCATTTATCCAATTGTCAATGGCATGATCACTACGTATAAGCAACAACCTCAGTAACAGAAACTTTAGTGAACCAATCCTCTTGTCTTTTGTTGTCCAGGAGCAAAGCAAGTCCAGGAGCCTGTAAGTTTAGTGATGCTACAGAAGATCCCATTGGGTTTTTATTGATTGGGCTAATCAACTTTTACCTTGCTTGACTCATCTGTGCTTAAAAACTGTCATGGTTTAACCTGGGAGGTAGTTAAAACAACCACACAGTCGTCTGCTCACTCTGCCCCCCGCTTCCCCCCAGTGGGCTGGGGGAGAGAATTGAAAAAGAAAAAAAAAAAGGTAAAACTCATGGATTGAGATAAAGACAGTTTAATAGGACAGAAAAAGAAGATAATGATGATAAAAGAATATACAAAACAAGTGATGCGCAGCACAAGTGCTCACCACTCAGAGACAATGATCAGCTAGTTCGAGCTGCGTCGTCTCCTGGCCAACCCCCATTTATATACTGAGCATGATGTCATATGGTATGGAATATTCCATTTGGCCAGTTTGGGTCAGCTGTCCTGGCTGTGTCTCCTCCTAGTTTCTTGGATACCCCCACCTTCTGGTTGGCAGGGCAATATGAGAAGCTGAAGAGTCCTTGACTGCTTGGCAACAGCTAAAAACATCAGTATGTTATCAACATTATTCTCATCCTAAATTCTCATTATTCTCATCCAGCACTATACCAGCTGCTACGAGGAAAATTAACTCTATCCCTGCCAAAATCAGGACAAAAACCATTCCTCCTTCAGATTTTCTGACATCTGGCTGGTTGCCATAGATTCTTAATTCAAGACCTCTGGTACCTTAAGTTCTTGATAAAGGAACTGTGTGATGTTTTCCTTAATTACCAAGTCAGTCAGTACAGTTACATATTTTCCCTAATCCACCATGAGGTGTGTAGAGGTAAAGGATATGAATAGAAACCCTTTTAATAATAAGATCCAATGATGCAATGCCAAACAGAATGACTGCTGGGTCTCTTCAGTCACCTTAAAAACTTGAGCTGCTGACTTCTGGATTGTAGTTACTGTTGGTTCACTTTTTCCTACCGTGTATAAGTGTGTGTATTCTTTGTTTTGATGACAGGCATTAGTGGTTGTTTAAGTATTTTTAATTCTGTATTACAATGTTTTAGTCATATCTATCAAAGGCTGTGATTTTTCTGTATTCTCTGTACTGCTTATTAATCCTCGAGGACTGAGTTTGGAATTACTCAGTAGGAACCTTTAGCATATTAAGGATATAAATCAAAACTGGTAGTTAATGGCCATTTAGTCAAGATATATTTAACATAAATATTGGACTGATAATTTTCTGCATAAGCCTGGACTTATTAATATCTGTAGCTGCATTTCTTATTTTTTACATATGACTTGATATGAGAATTGGGATTTGTTTATGGCCTCAGTGATTCATTTACAATCTAAGTGGTAATGTGCCTCATATGGTAGTGCTGGGTTTTATTGAATAAATATATTGCATAATAACGGGATGGTAAATATTACAGTTTTCCATGTCTGCAGTAGTTCCACTCTGCCATGGAGGATCTTAGGTTTTCTAACCAGATGCATGTCATAAACTACAAATGGGAATTTTACATCCTAACAAAACTGTTGAGACTGAGAGTATTCAAAACATCTTTCATCTTCAGCATGATATTGGAGTTACTTCTCATTTCAGCGGGTCCACTGTAGTTAATCATATCATACTGTTACTAAATATGCATGAATTTATAGTAAATTATTCCACGTACAAGAATGCATCTGTTAATTCACTGCTTGCAGTTTATTAGACTAATATGTGTAAACTGCTTTGAGTAATAAATTACAAGATTAGGGCTTTTCATGTTTAGGGATATCATTAGGCATTGTATGCTGGAGGTAGATTTGACAAATGCTCTTTGCAAATGGGTTATATTTAAAGGAAAATCTGCATTAATTAATTTTAATTACTGTCATATTAAAGGATATAAAACCAACTAATGTCAAAGGTGTACCAATGCTGTTGATTCAGTTTGTTATCACATGTGTATGATTAGAGAACCCTGTTTACATAAATATTTCTTCAAATAAACAAACATGCAGAATTTCCTTTGAAATTGCAACCATGCTATGGCCTGAATTTTTCAGGCTTTTATGTCTTTTTGAGCTCTGTAATGAAGTTTAGGTATTTAAACATTAAGAAGCAGCAATCAATTGGGATCAGTGAAGCAGCTGTATGATAAACAGCGTGAGAACTCACAGGCTGAAGGCATGACAAATCCAGCTGTTTCCTGTATTTGGGAAAGGAAAATGTTCTGTCTGGCTTTTTGTTTTGTTAAGAGTAAAGGGAAATTTTAACATGGCACAGGCTGCTATGTCTCAGGATCTGTCTGCCACATAAGATACTGCTCTTTATTGTTTTGTTTTCTAATTTACCATCAAGATTACCATTTTTAGTAAGACAAAAACAGAAAAGGGAATGGGAGAGCTTCAGACAGTCCTACTTGCAATATTTCATAAACACTGTCAGCTACTAACTTTGCAAATATGGAAGGAAAATTACAGCAAAGGAATAGCATAGGTTAGCTTGGATTTGATGCAGCTCAAAGAAGCTCTGATGAGCTATTAAAAAACAAGAACAACTTATTGGCAACAATTTGCCTTTTCAAGGGAAGAAGATGAAGGAAGTCCGTGATCCATGCAACTACTTAATGGACTGCCTTCCAAAATGTGAGCTTTCATCTTGGAAAGCTGAATACAGACACCTTTTCTTATACCATCAAATACAGTTTGCTGTACAAATAAGTGTTTTTATTAATTTTCTTGGTTCATTTTTTCTTTTCAAAAGTTTCTGCTAATGAGCCTTGCTTAAGCTGTATGCTGTAGTGGTACTCCAAAGTTAGGAAAATAAAATTAAAAAAACATAAATTCACTTTTATAAAACAGCAGGCTGATCTGTAGCTTAATGATCCAGCAGAACAGAGAGGTTAGTAAGGGCCATGACAGCCAGTGGCTCTGGAGAAATTCCTAACTCGCAACTCAGCCAAAGCACACTCTGAAGTGGAAACTCCACCAACATTTGAAATTATGCTGTATGCACACCCTTGCTTCTGGGCGCTCAGTGCTCAGGCCAGTTTCCCTGTCCTTTCATGCCCTATTCCTACTGCTCTGTTAGGGTCTGGAGTAGGTGTCAGCACAGAACAGGCTTTTTTTTTTTTTTTTTTAACCTTTTTGATTCACCACCCTTTGTGTTCTGAAAGTACCCTGACTTTTGTGGGCAAGATAGAATGGCATTTAATGTCTGGTCTATGCTCATGATTTGCAATGGGTGAATGATGCAGCCATATGGAAATGTCCTAAATGGATTTTAGTGTCCCTGCTTTTTTTTTTTTTGTTTCAAATATCTACTGTATTTCTTTTTCGAACTCAATTTTCTACTCCTTCTGTCTTCCTGAAGTTGGAAAATGTCTGGAATGAGATGCATATAAATAAGCATTAGCAAGTGTCTGGCTCTGAAAACTCCAGCATCTACTGAGGCAGGAAAAGCTCCAACTCTGCTGTATTAACTGTTATACATGAATAGTCCCATCATAGTGCAGTAGGGAATAGTGACATGTACACAAAGACTATTATAGCCCATCATTCATTTTCCAGTAGAATAATTCATAAACATTCATAAAAGTTTAGCTGTACCAAGTAGCAAACTTCCTATCTTGCTACCCTGAAAAGCTCAAGATTTTTCATTTCACAATGTAAACATTTCATTATGACACTTTTTGATTAGAATCGCATAAATCTCTCTGCAATGAATTCATTGCATATATTTCTTGCCGAGAATGTAGCTGCAAGTAAGCATCCTCTGATATTCTTGATATGTAATTTACTTAGGGAAGGAACAACAATAACACCACAGAAATATTGGATCAAAAGTTATACAGAGAAGAGTATTTTCAAGGGGAGAGAGAGCATGACACAAAAGGAGCAAATAAAGACTTATTTGCTGTGTGTTGTTTGCAAAGTGTTTTGAATGTTTTATTGAATATTTCTTCCATGTGAATTATGCAGGCGCTCCAGTGCCTTTGGGAAGATGCAAAACACTATATATGACAAATGGAATACATGACCTCCTGATGGTTTCTAAGATATTGCTTTAAATGGGAAAATGAACAATTTCATATCTACCAAGAATTATTTTATTCCTTTTCAACATGGGTAAGCAAGAATATTGCAGTGAAGGGAAGATTTCTGAATGTGTTCTCTCACTGGAGCCTGCTGCATGGCATTGCAGGGAGATTTTATATATCGGTGCACTGAAATTGAGTTTCTGTAGGCTAAAAAAAAATTATCTTTCCAGTAAGCTGCAACTGAAAGTGTTTCTAATTTCTTTAATAATTCTGGTGAAGTCTGGTTACTTTTTAAACCTTTATGTGTCCGACACCTGACTAGTATTGGGTTCAAATTATGGGTCTTTCTGGTGGACTAACTAGACTTGCCCTTCTGAGACAAGCAAAAGCTATTACTGTGTGGGTGAGTAGCCAAGGCTGATACAGAGGTGGCTTTTCAGATGTGGTGGCCTTACTCTCACTCCTGTGCTCACTGATTTTTGGATCATGCCTTCTTACAGCTTTTCCATGTTAGATCTGATGCATATTTTTTCCTCTTCATACTTTCAAGAAAATGTTCCAGTTTCTAAATGTAGTCTTAGCTGCAGCTTCATAACAAGACATTCATCCACTCAGTGAACCTTTACAAGATATTTCAAATAACAAAGTACGCATTAGTCTCTTTTGAACTGTATTTTAAGAAAAAAATATGATGTAAACACCTTCTTTGTTTTATGTGAATTGTAAATACTCAGATGAATGCTTGTGCAAAAGCACAAGTGTCTATGTTGTTATTCTTGCCCTGGGAACTGGAGGATTAATATGCTGGGAAAAGGTCTGTGGATGCCTAGCAGAGTCATAGTTAAAAACTATTAAAATGGAGGAGACTGGGGGGTCTAAACTGGCACCAGCAATCTCTTGTCATTAGCACTAGAAATGCAGAGAATGTTACGGATGCCAGAGGATGGAAGGAGATGTGTATGTATATAGATACAAAGATAGGTGTAACTATTTTGTAGGGGAGAGTAAAGCATGCAGCAAAATGGCGGAAAATAGCTGGAACTCTGCTTAGAAATTGCTTGTAGTGTTCACTGTCAATCATTTTTCTGGCAAGAGGAGTTGCCTGAACAACATTGGTTTGCCTTCTGATTATTCAGAGGGCAACCCAGAGACAGGAAATAAGTGTGGAGACAACAGCAAAACACTGAACTGCGTTTTCTGAGACTGTTCTGTTGTGATTATTCCTCTGCAGGTGCACTAAAAAACCCCCCCAAAAACCCATAAAAACAACAACGACGACAAAATAAACCCACCACAAAACAACCTGAAGCAATTCTCACTTCCTTCCTGTCCTTAAAAGTCACAAAGTGTATTTAGATCAGCTCAAAAAGTTAGATTTTTAAGCTAGTCATGGGAAAGAAAGGATGGAGAATGTTTTAAATATAAACACAGATTTAGTTACAAAATCTTTTTGTCAATCGCCTAACTTACTAAACATTGAGGTTGTTGTCAATGAACCTATAAGCACTTCAATGGTAAATACAGGATTGCAGTTCTTGCTTTATTTTCACTGTAAAATTTGGTGGTTAAGGTAGAGTGAAATGTCTAGGTTACAGTGTTGTTTGTTTATTTACCATAATGTGAATCACTCTGCTCTTTTGCTCTGAGCTGTTCAGATTATAAATCTTCATTGGAGGAGTTAAGGGAATATGGTATCCAAGTCTATCTATGGAAACCTCATGTAAGAAAGAGCAGCAGTGTCTGAGAGGTTTGGTACCCTTCCCTAAAAATACGTGAAAGTCATGGACATATTCCCTGAAATATATGAGGTTTTGATATTGATCCATATTTTTAGGGTCATCAGTCCTTTCTGTTTAAGTGATTACTGTTCTTATGTAGATTAATACCCAACTCTGACAAAAAGGGGAGTATGAAGAGTCAGATGGTCCAGAAAGTCAATCAATTAAGGTTTCAAATTTGGCTGTTTATGGTCTTGCATCCTCAAGTAAATTGCTTGCAGGACTCCAGTTGCTTGGGGTGCTTTTGTTTTTCATTCATTTTCTCTGCCCTTTTGTTAGCGTAAAGACTGTCTTCTGTATTTTTGTGGAAATCCTTGCTCCTCTGGGGCTCTAGCCTAGGTGAGGATCTACAACCAAATAATGTCAGACCTGAAGGATTAACAGGGTCTGTTTTTTAGATACTCATTTAAAATATGTATATATGGAAAGAAAGTTACAGAAAATGATGCATCTGTTCTTTAGAAAAGTGACTACACGGCAAAAAGTTAAATGAAAGGTTTGAATGGTAAATATATAACATAACCTGAATTATTTTGCAAGTGGAAAATTTTGGGTTTGTCATTCATGTCATCAGTAGCCTGTTAAGTTAATTTGAGAAGACAGGACTCTGAGATATATTATATGATGAGTCAGCCAGAGACTTAGAGAAGTAGTCAAAGGAGAAAAAAAAAAAAATTGCAGGATCCAGATTAGAAAATTGGGTTGTTATTATTATGCAGTAGTTGGAAAAGGTAAGCAAAACTGAATGTCCCTGCTGTCTGTACATTATGCTAGAAGATATCCAGTTAAAAATGTTCAGCATCACCATGAAAATAGTGCTTCATGTCCTGAACTTAATTTCTCTCTTAAACTTTTGAAAGGTCAGATAAATAAAATAACCATTCGTCCTCCACAAAAAGAAACAATAAGAAAAAAGTCCCCTGTAAAACCAGACAAGTTCTTGTATTCAGACACCATTGGGATGAGAGGGGTATGAATCTTATGTTGTTTGTAGCTCATGCCTAGTAACGAAGGAAACTTTGAAAGCAACACTTACAGGTAATCAAGAAGCATTACTGAATATTATTGAGCCAATTCTTCCTGACTACTTTTTGTAATGGCATTTACAACATAAAGAAAATACTGAAAAATAACAATTGAAAATGTGACTTGCCCACCATAAAAGCATATGTGTGCATTTTAGATACAGGATGCAGTATATTCTTTTGTAAACTGATCTATCTTGTTTTTCTGTTTGCCAAAAATGACCTATCCTTCACCAGCTCATTAGACACCTTGTCCAATCCTCTGCTATTTAATTTCATTGAATAATTTGGCATTGAAAGTGTCAATGAAAATGAGTGCTGTATCTGTCTTCCCCCTTTTTGGTTTTTCTTGATGAGGATAAACACCTCTAGGTACTCATAAAGAGATCTAAAGTAAGCACTAGAGGAAGCATTTTGGCATAGGTAATAACTGGAAACAAAGCTTATCTCACCTGGCTTTTGGAAAATGCCTTTGTATAAATGGGTCTAAATATAGTTCTTATGTGCTTTTATCACACATTCCTCTCAAATATCCATCTTTAATACGGCTAGTTGGTTATTTGATATTCAGACAAAAAAATCACACATTACATCCAGGTCATATACAGAAATGCCAGGAGGATGTTTGACTGCTGTACAAATTGTTTAAAAACCTAGGCTTAATAATAAATGAAAGTATTTGCTTTGCAGAACTTGTCACAGGAATTGACAAAATGCTTCCTAACTTCCTTCTCAGATGATTACTCTTGTGGCTGTGGAACTCTGAAAGAACTCACTCAACTGCAGTATTTCAGAATAAACTGAAATACAGATCTTGAAAGCAGAAAATAAGCGCCAGCTTTTGTCTTAGTATTATGCTTGTCTTTCCACATCAACTGTAGGGAAGCCTGGACAGGAAGAACCTACCAAAATATTCCTGATAGAGATTATTGGGCTAATCAGAAGCTTCCAAATAGCAAAGACACTTGCCTTTTTGCCTTGTTGCTTTATGAGCTTTGAAATAAGATCAAACATGAGATGCTTTAGCGCTTTGAGGTTTTTCAATAATAGTGGCTTCTCAGTGAGCTGGCTGTGCAAGACATTTTCATACCACTGAGTATCAACTTGGTGTATATCTTCCTAAGGTAAAATTTGTCAGTCTCTAGGGGAATGCAAAGGTCTGGACCATGTCCAGAAGTGAAGGAAATGTTTTATCCACAGTTCCTCCTTTTCCTAGATGGGGCTGCATTGACATTCTCTATATTAGATTTTCTGCTGGGAATCACATCTACGGTGGATAGATCCTTTAGCCCTCAAAAAAGAACAAAACTGGAAAGAAATTTATATTCAAAGGGACTATGAGACTATATGAAATCCTCAGATCTTCCTCTTTAACAGGCAAAGATGTCACTGTATGCATGTAGAAAAGTTACCTTTCAATCCTTGTTGTTGGCCATCTGGATACAATACCTTTTAATGAGGTGGTTCTGTGGATAATTAGTTTTGCTAGGGAAAGGAAAGAAGCAAGCAGGAAGAACAAAAAAAAGGAAAAGAAGAAATAGAGGAGTGATGAAATGAGGAGAGAGTGAGTAGCTCTGATGTCCTGAGGATCTAATAAGCTGAGATATGAACCTTTTCAGGTGTCTCCTGTTGGGGATCACAGTTTGATCACTCTTTCTAATCCCCAGAAGGGTCAGGGCAATAGAGGAGAACAGTGCAGAATGCATAGCACGTGCATTCTTGTGACCATGCTACTCTTGAAGGTAGAGGCAAAGCAAGCAGAAACAGTTTGTCCTCAGTCATTTCTTTAGAACTGAATCTCTTGTAAATGTGTTTCAGTAACTGAGTATAATAGAGCACACTGCAGAGAAGCATTCTGCTAGCATATTAAATTAGAGCACTCACTGTCAAAGAATTAGTTGTGATTTTACCCCATGTGCTGAATTTTTAACCATACACGAAGCCTTATCACTGAGGATCATTGCATCCTTGAAGCTTTACCACTGCTGAAGTTCACTTTTTTGAACAATCAAAAGAGATTAGAGTTTTGCTTATTCATTAAACAAATTACTTTAATTAGCTTGAAATCAGGATGTTTGGACATGTGTTTTTAATTTCTACTTTCTTAATAGATATAATGCTCTAAAAAGGTGATGATATGACAATGACAAGAAATTTAGTAACTGTCTTATTATAAACTGCATCAGTTTTAAAACACTGTTACATAACTGAAAATGTTATTTATTTTGCTACTATGCCAATGAGGAAAATGGTTCTACTGAAACAAAAAAAACTCAGAGAAGGCTTTTGGAGCAGTTTAAAAGGAAAGTTGAAAAGATTTTAAAGTGTCAAGTAAAGTTAGGTAATTCTCATGATGAAATGGATTTATTTTTTTTTTAACCTAGCTAAAGATAAGAGATTTTCTGATAATTATGATTCTCAATCAATTGTAATTATATTTGACAGAACGTTCTCCTCTGGCATTCTGAAGATGACCACACCTAGCAAATCATCAAAGATAATCTAAAAGAATATGGCTAAATGAGAACCTCCAAATCAAGAGTTCCACACCTTTTGTAGTAAATGTGTAGGTTAAGACTATGACAAAAACCTTGCCCTGATTAATCTTTTTAAGATATGGTCTGCACTCTGGCTTGTAGAAGTGTGCAAAGTTTATTAGTGTTGGTTCCTTTATTCTGAGAAAGAGGTTCTTGAGTCGTCTTGTACCGAGGTACAAACAACAGTGATGTGATTTTTTAAATTTATTTTTAATATGGAGACAGTTAGTACAAATTGAATGAAAAAAACGCTGAGTGCAAAGCCATAAGTTCTTTAGGAATAAACTATAAGAATTGTACCACATGTTAAGCTACATAGCTTTTCCTGAGTTGGGCAGTTCTGTAAAAATGAAATAATTTCAAGTCCTCAAATATTTACTAGTTTGAGGTATTAATACTGGAATTTGTGTTTAATGATGTTTTCCAAACAATATTTGCTGATGATTGAAATTCATTATTAAGCATTAATAGATTAATGAGCATGGAAGCGTGTGAGGTGAAGCTCATATAGCATGACTTCCAGTTTCTAATACTTACAACAAAAAAACAGATGAAAAATGACAGAGAAATCTAGCTATGGCTAAATTGATATAGGCAGAGGTTAACTGATGCCCAAAGCAACATCCTAAAAACACTAAAAGACAAATTGAGAAAATAATTTACTTATGCAATGATGGAAGGATCTAGCTGTAAAATTGAATCTAACCTTCTTTTTCATGTATCAAAAATATTTTCCAAGATATTTATATACTAGATAAAAATAACTGTTTCTTATACAATAGGAGTTACATATTCTCAGAAATTATAACTTTTAAATTTTTACATTATTTTAAGTTTCTTGATTGATGTGCTATGGCACGTAGCTAGGTAGGTTTCAGCTGAACCCTTAGAAAAGTTATTTTCTTTAAGCCATTTGCAGAAATGTTATTCTTACTCATTAAGATTAAAGCCAAGAACATATCCAAAATGTCATGATCCAGAAATCTGTTTTGCAAGTCTTGTTCGATAACATAACATCTTGGAAAGAAACATAGATTGCTTTAAGCTCTTCAGAGATATAAGGATGGTAGGTTATAGAACAACTGAGAGTGGAGGATCCATAAAGTATATGGCTTTTGTTCAAGGAAAGCCACGCATCTGAATAATTGAAAATTTTTTTGTGGGTACTTTTAATAGTGCTACAACAGACGAGGGAATTGCAAGGGGCTTCTTAAGTCCCCTGCTGCTGCATATGCACCTTTTCTGAAATGTGAGATTTAACTTAAAAATACTCAGATATCTTTTCTCCAGCACGTTGATTAGAATATTTATTTAAAACCTTTCTGCTCTAAAGGCTTGAATCCTTTTCCTAATTTTCATCCTGGTAATCCATGGGTGATTTACATTGTTCCTTTGCCAACTTTGTCCTTTATTGTAAGAAGCTCCTCCTTTATGGAGTTTAGAGGATATCAATCTATTAAAAGCAACCAAATTCTTTCTTAACCTGTTCTAAACAAACTAGGGTAAATCTTGTTTCCTGGTACATGTTTGTTTGCTCAATTATTCAAGTAGCCTTGTTTTTGCATCTGACCTGTTTGAATTAATGTTATTAGGTATGTTTCACTACAGTTGTATTCTGCGCAGAGAAGTAAGAGTGTTTTGGGTTTTTTTAACCCCCTTAATACATCTTTACATATCTGTTTATTACACTTCATGATGTACACATTGTTATTTATCCTGCATGACATCAGGAGCTCATGATGATTCTGTAATAAGCTGCTAGAGTAAATTCTTCCCTTCCTCAGTTTTGTTCAGACAGGAAACTCCCAGAATATGGCAGAACTTGTTTCTAGTTGACCTGCAGCTGATTGAGTTGTACCATTACATTTTATCTTATTTCTGTTCAATGAAATAGCCCAATCCTTTCCATATTGCAGTACACCCTAATGCTATATCATCAGTAAATGTCATTGGGACCTTCTTATGGTAGGGTTGAAGTCTTTAATGAAATACTGATTTTTTTAAAAACTTCTCCTCTAACTTAAGTAGAGTTTTTAATTGCTTTTATCATATCTACATATATGAGGGCATAACCATCTTTATAAGTTACACAGAGACTTTTTTTAAACCTACTGTTATACTGTTGGAAATATACTNTTTTTTTAAACCTACTGTTATACTGTTGGAAAAATAATCAAAAAAAAAAAAAAAAAAAAAAAAAAAAAAAAAGCCCAATATGCAAATTAATCTTATATTGAGGAATGAAGCTTCTCATAGAGAATGTAGTAATTATTGTACTGATACTAAGGTATGTTAGTACCTGTTCAGTGGTTCCTGAAGCAGGAATTGCATATTTTTCTGCATCTTTAAGAAGACATGATATACTGAAAAGCTATACCTGGTAGGCAACAGACTGTGTCTATCTCAGGATGAAAAATAGTGTATAAATGTTTGTTACAAGCAGTATTGGATTTTAGCTTTCATCCACACTTAGCTTAAATGATTCAGGCTTTGCATTTTGGCAGAGAGCTTTGCTGGTGCTCAACTATGTTAATTTTTTGCTTCCTGATGTATTACACTCATCATCTTAATCTCTTATGCTATAATTAAGTTCCTCACAGTTATCTCTATTATAAATTAATGTTAGGTAACAATTTGGCAATGTTTTACTCAACAAAAATGGTCACTGCTCTTTACTCTTTATTTCTCTCCTGAACAAGTTTTTAATTTTCCCCGAAACTCTTGCTCTTTCATTATATATTGACTTAATTTTGTGCTTTCTCTTTCCTTTATAGGTAGGATTTTTGATGTTGTTTCTACTACAAAACAGAAAATGTCCTTGTAAAAGGATAATCTACTTGGGGTAATGACAAAGATGACATCTTGGCTGTATTGAGGTCTGTCAAGGGAAAGTTCTTACTGCCTTCAGTGACTATGGGATTTTGCCCTAATTGAATGAGATCCTTCAGGTATGAACCACTATTGCAGTTTCATTGATGATGTCTCCTATTATGGTTCTCCCTAATGCAATATTGTATCAATAGGGCCATTATAAATATATGGTTTTGACTCACTTTCAAAATGAAAAGCTTTACTCATCCTTTCATGGACTTTTCAACTAATTCCTCGTGCTCATTCTGCTTACTGTTAGTCACTAATCTCTTTTCACTCCTTTGTGACATTTTAAGTTGATCAGAACTAAAAAGAAAATGCAACCCCAAAACATTCTATTACTCTCTATTCTGTTTTTCTAACACCTTGAAAACTAAATAAATCTGTGGGCCCATGTATAAAAGCAATTTGCTTTCATCTCACTCCAAATTAGGAATACTGGTAACACACTTTTAAAGCACTTTAGAAGTTGTGCTGCCATACCTTAACATGTTGGATAATTTTTGTTGTAGCCGTAGTTCCATTTCACAAGTATCAGCCCTAACTGTGTCTCTTTAAATCGCCCATTAGAGTCCCCTAATAGGAAAATTTGCAGCTCTCAGCTGCTTCTGTATATGCATAACGCAGAAAGAAATCAGCTATCTCATGTGCCCTGTGGCTCAGAGACTTTTCCATTCAATTAATAAGCACTGAAGTAGATGACAAGATTAGTAAACAAGTTTTTAATAGATGAAAGATTTTATAGACTTATTACATGGATTATTGCCAGAGCCAAACTTTATTCTGAAATAATGTATCTTTGTTATTTATTGAGAGGTAGAAAAAACATTTTCTGTTGTGGCCAGAGAGCTGATCTTCCACAGCCGCATACTTGCAGGTTTGCATATACATGCACATATACATGCACATATACATGCACATATACATGCACATATACATGCATACTTTGCTTCTCCTTTTAACTGGGAATAACTATTAACTGGCACACTGACTTTAGTCCTCTATCATCAGTAGTATGACATCGTTCAGTACTGGATCTGAAGTTTGCTGTTATTGCTCTGTTTTGACGTAGAGCTCTTTGTTTTGGGCTATCTAGTGAAGTTACTAATCCATGGGAGGTAGGCTGCAAGTGCGGGCCTCCTGAATACAGTTTTAATATGACCAAAATATGAATCAAATGTTCAGTCACATTAAAATAGTCCCTCTCCAATGCAGTGATTGAAACCAAGGTCTTTTTTTAATGTAAGAGAAATTTTAAAATTCTCACACACTTTATGGAACTACAGACAAAGGTTATTTTCTGTTTACCTTGTAAACTCCAGTTTTCAGGAATCTGATTGCGGTTAGTATTTTTTAGTGTGAGGCTAATTAACACCTAGCCTGAATCCAGGAAGGAACCAATGCCATAAGGTGAGGAAAAAGGGTGGCAGAAGTCTTAGTATCCACATCTTCTAACTGATAATCATGACTGGAGTAAGAAGAAAGGTAAGAAAATAGGAAATAAATAAAGAGCCAAGAGATTATGTAAATGTGAAGGAAGCATGGAAAATGAACTGGGAGAACAGGAAGAGAGAACTAAGATTTGATAGGCATCATGGAAGGTTGGTTTGCTGCTGTGGGGATTTTTCAGTGTTTGAAGAAATTGTACTGGGAGATATTTGTGCTCAGTGGTGTCTGCAGTTACCTACATTCGATCCACATCAGATTGAGATGAAGTTGTTTAGATTCTTCAGTTTGAGCTCCCTAAAATGGTTTGTTGCATTCCATAAGGATTGTTTTTATTTCAGGTAGATGTTAGAACTTTGCGTGAGAAATTCTTGAGCCATTTACGCTAGAGAAAATTATTTTAAGAGGGTTTGGTCAAAATAACAGAATTGAATAAGTCTAGGAATGGGTATGAACTTTTGCTAAGCTTCTGACCAACCTTTAGCAAAATGGAATCTCTAGTCTTCTGTTGTTATTCTGCCTTGGGACTCCAGACTGCAGCTCTTGGATTTACTTGCTTAGAATTTTTTTACTGTATGTCAGTAAAATTCTAGTTGTCTTGATAGACACGTTTCAATTTGTTAACTACAGATTGCAGGGGTAGGATGAATCAAGGGCAAAGGATGTTGGGATGTAAAGTGTGATCAGGCAAATACAAGAGAAAGTGGAGGAAGTTCTGCTCATTGTGATCTGTGCAGCACTTGATTCACTTAATGCTCTGTAGCTTAGGACAACTCCATATCTGTGAATCTGTGATACTGGATGGACTTTTTAGAAAATATCCAATCCTTTTACTGAAAGTGTTTTTCCAATAAAAATCATCTAATATGTGCTGCTTGACCGAAAATTTCTAATTAATGATCTTGCAAGAAAGCTGGCAGCTGGATTAATTTATCTCAGCCAGTGAAATAAAAAAGCAATCAATAACAAAAGGTAAAATAAATGACTAGTAATAGGTGTATCTGATTGTTTAAATGAAGCATGCCATATGCATTATTATGCCTAACAGCATAAAAAAATACACTTCAGATATGACATTGGTGCTAGTTTACTAAATTATAAAGCGTAGCAAAATGAACAAGGCGGCATTAGTGGACAATATTATTTAATCTAAGAATCTCTTTTTTTTTTTTTTTAAAGAGATTTACATTTGTTGTTTTGTGGTAATTCTGACTACAGATTTCATAATTTTTAAATTGTCTTTCTCATTCATCAGAGAACTTGCTGAGCTACTGCTTATTTCAGCTGTGTTCACAGCACAGTGACAAAGCTAGAACAATTGCTCCTTGTGAGCTCTAGGGAACTATCCTGAGGGTAGTCCGAAAGTCACAAGAATATCCAGTTCCTGTTGATTCTTACCCAGGGCAGGAAATGAAGAATCTGCAAGACAGTAACTGATCTTAAATTGTCTTCTCCTTAACCTTCCCTGCCTGACAATTGAGTTTATTGGTTTCCTATGCCTGTCTGGAATGCCAACCTTTAAAACACTTTAAGCAGGAAATTACATCCTGCTAAAAGCCAATAAGGCTTTTGGCATTATAAAGAGGAATGAGAACCTACCTAGAGAATTCTCTTCAATCAAGGACTAGAAATTAATATAAATGTGAAGGGATTAAGTGTGCTTAACAAGCAATCAATCAGTAACAAAAATGACCCATGGTGAAGATCCCAGCTGGATTCTACAAAGGGATTTCCAGTCTTTGAAAACCTGGGACTTCTAATCTGCTCCAGAATTTTTATCTGTTCAGCACCCTTGTGGAAATCCTGGCCAATCTCAGATTACTAGGAAATAGCATAGGAAGAGAATGTCCTTCATCAGCTGTATTTGTGACAAACAGGATATCAACTTGGTTCTTTGTCTGGTGGTGCTTCTTTCTCTGTTAGCTCACCTTTACTTATGATCCTTCTTTGCTCCAGCACTTATACAGGATCTACATGTGGCCAAGTTGCTGAGCTGCAGAAAATATTCCTTCAGACTACAAGAAACTTGTATACCAAGAAATTGTTTGATTTAAACTATCATCTTTCTTGGAAACTTTTGTTCAGTTGTGGGAGGAAGAACAGAATTTCTTGGGAGTTGCTCTCTGAGGAGAGACAGAGCCACTTCACCTCCACTGTTCTTGCAGAGCATGCTCTTGTCAACAAAAGAAGTTCTCTTAGAAGTTGCCGGAAGCCTAACAAAGTATGTATGCCAATATTTTCCTCTGCTAGAATAAACCACACAAGATTGTTTTCACCATTGGTGAATCACACTCAGGACATTAAGGTGGAATAACTCTAAAAGCTTTTATTATGCTTCAAGAGAAACCTAATTTAGTGGGCTCTCTAAAAGCAGAAAATTAGTTTACTCTCCCTTCCAGTTCTGGGTCTCATGGTTGAGAACCTCCCACATTCTCAACCAGGCAGAGATTCATGTTTCTCTCTTTTTTTTTTTTTTTTTTTTTTCAATTTTGGTCAGTGTATATTTTGGTTGTTTTAGCATTTTGCCAATGTCTCAAAAAAGAAGTATATTTTTGAGTGCTGTATGCATTTCCACAAAATCAGTTAAATCACCAAGAATGAAAAGTAAAGCTGAAACATAAAATATTTCAAAAAGCCTTCAAAGATATCATTTTGTCATGTTAAACTTTCTTTTCTACAGATCTCACAATCTGCTTACTAATATCTGTTGAGAATGTTGCTGTAATGGGAATTTGCCTCCAAAAAGAGATGTTCAATATGTTTTCTATTCTATCTTTCAGTGTCTTCTGCTTTTAAGAATCACTGCAAATTAACCTTGCAGACATTAACTTAATACAGACCACAGTTGTGAGAATGAACAACTTTGGAGAATAAATAGTCCTTCTAAAAAGGGGGCTTTTTGAGTAGGCTTTCTTGAAAAGCATTTCAGTTCTTAAAACAACAGTCAAATTTTCTCCCTGTCTTTAAGGTTAAACTGAAAATAGGAGTATTTTACTTGTGGTTCTTGGGTATGGTTTTCTAAACTATTACTTGTCCTTGAGAATCATTAGATGCTAGAGCAATTTTTTTCTCTTTTTGTTCTTCAATATGGGTATAAATGTTTATCTTCACAAATCAATGAAATATTGTTAAAATAGACAAAGAGATTTAACCTCAGCCATGGCTTTACTATTATCAATGCACATTATTTGCATAGGAGCAGTACCCACGAGCTACAGGCATGGTCTACATTTTATACAGAATTAGAAATAGAAAAGGAGACATACTGTCTTTGTGTTGAAGAGGATGAGAGTCACCAGGTGGACAAAGGAAGATGAAGAATTGGGAGACTGATATCGTTTTGCAGTATGGTAAACTGTGTTCTTAGCACACCACCTGGTCAGCTTGTTTAGGTATTGTTTTTGAGGATGCTAAAACAAAAAGTACCTTTTCAAAGGGAGTTATGAAAAGATAGGCTTAAAGTACAGGAAGAGGCCATTCCATCTGAAATTATTCCTTCTGCAAGTTTAATGAGCAGGAGATGGGAGTTGATGTCACTGGCTGTTCTGAGTCAGCATCTTGTTAGTGAGTCAATTCATTAACATCTTCCAGCTGAGGGGAAAGGTATTTCTGACTTTGATGTAGAGATAGCTCTTTGTCACATTGGCAGAGGTCTTGGCCACAGTAGTTTTAGATTGAAGATATACTACGTTGAATTGCACAACATTAATCTAGTTGAGAGCAGAATGAGAAGAGAGTCAGGCTGTTTCTTGACACTGAGTATGCAGATGGAAGTTACTTTAATGTGAAGGCCTGACACGTAAATTCCTCTAACTTCATTTGAAGACTATATGGTTTTGTATAAAGTAAATTCGTCAGCATCGTGCCATTTGCCAGTTTGGAAGACAATGTATGCCTCAATATCATCAGTGCTTTTATTACCTCAGTAAACACAATGCTTAGTGGCATTTCTGGTTCAAGTCCTAATTAGCCTTCTCTATCTAATGAGCATGTGAAGGTTTGGCTTGTGGCTTATTATCCTACTCATTATTATGAATGATAGGGCAACTGTTTTAAGCCTCCAGTTTTACACTGTGACATAATTATTTATGAAAAGGCCTTGCTCCAGAAATGGAAATAATGATAATTACATTTAATCTTTTCATGGTTTATGCAGTTTTTTCAGTGAAACAGATGCCTATAGGACACTAATTACCAAGAGGGGAACTGCAACGCACTACCAGACAGGCTTGAAAATATATGAACCTGAGGTTACATTTTTTCATATCCTTCGTATCATTAATTTTCTTCTTCATGTATGTACTTTTCATGTGCTCGACTTCATGTCATATGCATATATTATAAACACATTTATTGCTCAGTTTTAACAGCTTACAGAGATTGACAGGAGAACTACATAAAGCTGCTTGTATAGCACCTCTAATTGTGGCTACTGTTGCTGTTTCTGCACTAATAAGAGCACTCAATACCAGATATACCTCAAAAGTGTGTGTTTAAAGGTTAGCACAAAGGCAAATGTTGGGTTTGCACCAGTCAGAGTAGTTGGCCACATTCTGATACTTTCTGTGTACTGCTTGAATGTCTCTATTGGCTAATTGACTCTGCTTTCCTGATATATTCTGTTAGCACACGATATCCTTAGTATGCACCAAAATGGGAATCTTCTTTTGTAGCTTCATGATCCATTGATTTATCTATTGTTGAAATGGACTTGAAAAAAGTAAAACTGTTTGATGGGGCATGATTATCTTTTTGAAAAAGACTACATTTATGGACAACTTTGTAGTTTGTTAAAGTTTAAATAAAGTTTTAGCAAATTCATGATGAACATATTTTTGTGCTCCCAACAGGAAGGGTGGTGAAACGGCCTTGTTATAGGCTGAGCTGCTTGTTTTTTCGGCATTTCTTTCTTCACTGTTTAAGTGTGAATGGTATTTGCAGCATTCTTACATCTGAAAGTCATTGCTAATTGCTTCTTTCTAGTGCATAGGCAACAGCCCTGTGCTCTGGGAGGTTAGGCAGCAGGTCACAGTGCAGAGTGAAGTAGAAGCTAGCAATACGTGAAGGAAGTCAGTGTTTCCATTCTGTTCCCAGTGAGACTGATCTTGTCCCACAAATGTCACCTGGATTTGTGATGAAGAAAGAACTGTAAGTTTCACTGTAAAAGTACTTGGGTGATGACTGGGAACATGCATTTGGAAACTGGTGAATAATACAGCACACGTAGCATTTAATGATTTCTCTTGCCAGCTGCCATCCCATAATGTAACATCTTAAAAGTCATTTTTATTTTGATTTCAGTATAAATCTTTATGTCTGTCTAACTGCACTGCTGGCAAGACAAGGAGGTAACAAACAAATGGATGCAGAGCTATTCTGATTTGATCTCAGGTAACTCTGAGTGTCATTTCACCAATTTAAAACAGTGCTGATGGATCACTTGGTTCACTGAGAGCATGTGGATAATAAATGGAAAGCAAGAAGACAAGAGCGGAAAACAAGACTATGCAGCTAGAAACATTGTTACCACATGCCACTATTTTTGTTGTTGGCACTTAGCTTTTCTAAGAAAATGCAGCAGAACTTAATGAAAGGAAACTTTCTCACAATTATCCTGGTTCCTCAAAAAGAAAAGGACCTTGACAGCACAAGGCAAAATTGTCTCTCTGAGACTTTGAACCTCTCCTATGTGAAATGCATTTGAAGGTATTAAATCAAATCTAGTGTATATTGTACCATGGCAACCTAATTTTAGCACAGATGTCACAAGGAATTACACCATTCCCGAACAATGATGTTTTGATCACTCCCTTTAAGACAACATTTTGTACCTTATTACTGATGCCCACTGCACTTATGCTCAGATAACAATGTATCTGTTGTTTTCAGGCAGTTACCCCAAGGTATGCACGTAGCAAGCTCTTCTTTTTGCCATGGTATTCTACAAAAATTTCTTCAATGTCTTTCTTCAGTTGCTGAACTGTAGCACAATGTGACTTTGGTCACTAGAGTTACAGTTTTCATTTTCCACAGTATTTAAAAAACTGATACAGAAAAGAGTTAATGGCAGAGATTATTAGACTTTTTATTTCTCCATAAACTTGAGTCACTGTAAAAGGAATGCTTTGGATATAACATTTTTATCCTTATCCATTAATAATGTCAGTAGTAGTGTTTTAAATCCTGTTTTTATGAGTGGAGTATTATGAAGGAGAATGACTTCTTAAGTAAAGAAATCTACTTCATTACTTAAGTTATGATCTCCTCTTTCCTCACACTTCTCTTTTGTGGTTTGCTTTTGTTGATTGGCTTTTTTTATATGTTCTAAATGTGTACATAGCTTAGTTCAGCTATTCTTTATAGCAAGGCAGGTAACTAAGGAAGGTGCTGAACGTGGGATACCTTTGTCATGGAAAAAAAGCCCACTCAGGACAAAACGGAGCCATGCTGGGTAGTCCTGAAAGCTTAAATAGGTAATTGTAAATGTGGATACCACTTATTCAATATTTGATGGAAATAAAAACTTTTAATTTCTTGTGTTTATTTTTTGCTACTAATTAGACATCTTTGGGTTTGGTAATATTAGTGAAAGAGAAGATTTAATGGAAAAGAAAGTGGGATTTCTTTTAAGCCTTAGCTACTTTAAAGTATTTGCACTGTTAATTCCTGGCTTTATATCTGAAGGTGCATAAGGCTGAAGCAAACATTTATTAGCAAGCTCACAGCCCAGGTTGGATCCTCAGCTGTTCAGAGCTACCTTAATGAGAAAAAAGAGGATATGTAGCTGTCCTAGAAACAGACATTGCTCCTGCTACAGTGAGATGCATGACATTAAGGACTGTGCAGAAGTCAACTATTCTTCTTTGATAATGTTTCAAGGTGGTTACAGTGGTTAGTAGTGTCTGCTGAAAAGTGTTGCTGAGCTATATGCTGTGGAATATTCCATTAAAACAGTATATGAATTTGCAGGACATTCCTTGAACATAGCTATGTAGTTCTCTACTTCTAACTACATGTACTGAATAAAAATAATCTTCTGTTGTATTTTCCCAACACTATGTGAATTGTTGAAGATGGTAATATATACCTTTTATTTGCAAGATATTTACAATAATTAACTTTTTAAAACTAGATATAATCTTTGTATTCACGTATTAGAAGCTGAAAAAGGAGACTAACAGGAGCAACACAGCTTATGAGGCAATTTTTTTTCCCTTAGGATAAATTCAGATCAGTATGGGCATAATCAATTCACCTGGTTCCAGTCAAAATTCTGATGAAATCATTGGAAATGTCATGTCTATATGAGCTAAGAGAGTTAATCAAGATGCACAGTAAAAATCTTATATCATTACATACGTATTACAATGTAGGTTTTAAGGGATTCTTATACTGAACAAAAGATATGTGTAGAACAATATGCAGAACTGCTGGTTAAGGTGATTAACGTTTCCAGGAAATTAGACATATTTCTCAGTGTTATTTATTTTTATGGGAAACTTACCTCTTTATTAGCTCTTCATTTCCAGTACATTTCTGTAGCCCTTCTTTGTATGTATATAAAATTGCAACTCCTTCCTGAATGACATTCTCTTTTGTAAGACTATTAGTAAACTTATGTCAAAAAACCCTGCATGGTTTTTCTATGAACTTGTCTGAAAGCACATATATTTTTACTTTATGTTTCAGTTAAGAATTCCTGTGGTTAAGCTTCTTCCAAAAGGCTGTTTTATAAAATTATGCAATCCCCTAAAGAAAGAGAAAGATACACTGATAAATTGTTCTACTGTCATCAGCATGTGGATAGAAAGATCATTGATGTTTTTGTCATTACTCATAAAAATATACAAAGAACAAATATATCTTTTGAAAAAAAAAAAAGTTAAATAAATGACAGCTATAGCTAGCATACTCAATAATGAGAGCTCTGATGTTGCTTTCTGTGCTCTCCATGTTAATTTAGTTCAGTTCTGTAGGAGATATTAAGACAAGAGATAATTTCCTATGGAATAAGAAAATTCATGCATGATTATGTGTCTAAGACTGGGCAGACTAAGCAAAAGAAAAAGGATAATTGATAGAGGCAGTGTATCCTTAAATGTAACATTTTTTTAATATGTATTATTATTGCCTCATATCTGTTTTCCGTGATGCAGGTGTTATGGTTTAACCCTAGCCAGCAACTAAGCACCACACAGTCGCTTGCTTGGTCCCTTTCTCATCCTGGTGGGATGGGGAGTAGAACACAAAGGGGGGGGGGAAGTAAACCTCGTGGATTAAGATACAGTTTGCACTCCCCCCCAGCTTATATACTGAGCATGATGTCATGTGTTATGGAATATCCCTTTGGCCGGTTTGGGAGAGCAGTCCTGGCTATGCCCCTTCCCGGCTTCTTGTGCACCTCTTGTGGAAGGCTCATGCCTCCTTGCTGGCAAAAACTTGGGAAGCTGAAAAGTCCTTGACTTAATTGTAAACACTGTTTAGCAACCACTAAAACATCAGTGTGTTATCAACATTATTTTTATACTAAATCTGAATCACACCACTGTACTAGCTACTAGAAAGAAAATTAACTCTACTCCAGCTGAAACCAGGACAGCAGCATTCAAATGCTTTGAAATAACACACCCTTATAAAAAAAAAATGCAAGGGAAAATATACTGAAAACTTTTCCAAAATCTTCCTTATTCTTTGAGGTACAATATGAATCTGATGCTGTACACTGACATTTACATACTAGTTTGAAATTGCTTCAGGGTTCCACAATATTTCCACAGTAGAGATACTTAGTTTTCTGAATACTGTCTTGGGCCAAGTTGCACTTTGCAAGCCATGTTGTTGTATGTACAGTATAGATGGTGAGTGTGGCCAGGTAAACTCTGTTTCTCTGTATTTTCTGCATCTTTGCAGAGCTACAAAGGATAACTTATCAAAGGTTATAGCTATGAACTGGAGAAGTGTAATTTTTTTCCCCTACTGTTAATTTAGGAATCTAACCACCAAGGTACTGTTACTACCATTGGATGGGAATGATTTGTTCCAGATTACCCAGGTCTGAAGAACTGGAACCTGAACCTGACTATTATAAAGCCTTACATAAAATATACAAAATTGATCATGTATGGTCCAGCCCTAGGTTTATCTGGTCCAGTATCCTGTCTCTGACAATGGCCAAAAGTAAATGTCTGTGGAAGTAGATGGGAACAGAGTAGGCATGGATTGGTGCATCCTTGGGCTGTTCTCCCATCCACAGGCACTCTGCAGTTCAGAGGCAGGTGGGGTGCCCGCACAGTTTGAATTTTGATGATTTCTCTTTCATTAATTTGCTCTGTCTCCTCTTGAGCCTATGTAAACTTCTAGAGTACTACGACAGGAAGTTTCACATACTAATTGTGTGTGTACAAAGCACCACCTCTTTCTGTGGTGTTCAACCTGCCTTCTGCTGACCTCATTTCATGGCAGCTAGTGCCATATTAGAATGATTCTTATTCATGGTAATATGCCTTACAAATCTCTCCATGGTTCTCCTTATTTTGTTTGAGCTGTCATTCTTGCCCTTCTCCGTGCTGCACCATGGAGGTATATAACATCACAAGATGTTGTCTTTTGTGATACTTTCCTAATCATTCCCTGGGTGGTCTGGTAAGTCAGCTAATGTTTTTATCAGCTGATGATTTTGTGATCTGAAGGTCTGTGAAAGATTATGGCCAGTTTGGATCATTGTGCATGTGAAATTAGGATTTTTTATTTTTTTTTCTCCCCACATGCATCATTTTACATTTCTCTACAGTGCATGTAACCTCCCCATTTGCTGCTGAGGCGCTCAGTCACGTAAATCCCTTATGCAATTTTGCATGGTTCCTCATTTTTACTCCCTGAATAATTTGATATTCTCAACAAATTATTTACCCAGTTTTTTCAGATAATTTGATGGATTGCATGTCGCGTCCAGGTGTTAGCAGTGGGGGCTGCAGGCACCTCTGTGACACGGTTCCGGATGGTTCCAACGAGTTCCAGCTGGTTCCAGCCAGCTCCACAAGGGCCCCACCACAGGGCACAGCTGAGCCAATCAGCCAAGCTGGTGGCACCTCTGTGAAAACCTCTTCAGAAAGGACAAAATGGCACGTGGCAGTGAGGGGTGAGGAAAAAAGTGTGAGAAACAGCCCTGAGAGCACCAAGGTGAGAGCAGGAGGAAGGGAAGGAGGTGTTCCAGGTGCCACGGGAGGGATTCTCCTCTAGTGAGAGGAGAGACTGTGCTGGAGCAGGTGGGTATGCCCTGAAGGAACTGCAGCCCATGGAGGGCCCTCATAGAGGAGCAGGGAAAAGTGTGAGGAGGAGGGAGCAGCAGAGAGGAGCTGTTACAGACTAACCACAGCCCTCATTCCTATCTCCTGCCCTCCTCTTGGAAGGGGACTGTACGAGTTGGGAATGAAGGACTGCATTGAGCCTGGGAAAAAGGATGGGAGAAATTGTTTTAGTTTTTGTCTTTGTTTCTTACTCCCTACATCTCTTTTGGCAATAAATTAAATCAGTTTTCCCCAAATTGAGTCTTTTTTTGCCCATGATGGTAATTGGTGAATGATGTCCTTGTCTTTGAAAAAGCTTGTAAGTCAAGACAGACTTTATCCCCGCTTCCTGTTGAGGAGGGGGAGTGAAAAGCGCGGCTGGGTGGGCATCTGGCAGCTGGTTAAGGTCAACTCCCACATTTGTGAATGCGTTGAATAGTCTGAGTACTAATGTAGATTGTGAAACTTCACTGGTGACTTCCCTGTACTGTAAAAATTATTTACTCCAGCTGTCTTTCCCATCTTCATATACATATTGCAAGAGAAATATTTTTCTTATCTTAGGCCTACTTAATATCCTGAAGAGCTATGGCGCAGAAACTTGCATCTCCTTTATTAATTCATTTCTGTTTGCTGATTATTTTGAAGAACTTTAAGTTTTGTGAGATAGAATTTTTCCTTCTCATTATATAAAACCATGTGGTTATGTCTCCTACGTACTGCCTGGTCTGTATATATGTGCCTCCTGAACCGTTATCTGGATTCTATCAAACTATGTGCAGTTGATGAGTTTTCCCTCCTTCCTTCCTTGAGAGCACTAGTTTTGCTTTCTGTTTTCTTCCCAGAAGAGGGAAAAGGGTCACAAACAGAATAGTGGTCTGTTTTACTAAAAGGCCAAGACAAAAAAAAACCCACCCAGAATATATAAAAAGGCCAGTCTTGTAGGAAGCTGAATGCTGTTGAGAGCTACATGTGGAAGGATATAGTTATTATTTTGTGTATTTTGCCTGATGAACTTTACTAGCGTGCTCAACAAAATGATGTCAAGACGGTTAAAAATCACTGCATTTAATCTTCCTAAAAATAGGGACTGAGCCCATGGATTTCCTTAAGTGGAAGGGGGAGTAGAACAGGAAGAAAACGTATATGTGGATGAGATATTTTGTTATGATTTTTTTTTTCACATACTAAAAACAGATTTCAGATTTCTGATATTTATTGTTTAAAAACAAACTAAAAATAAAATAAAATAAAGTAACAATATCCTTCCATAAGTCTTACTGACTGGTTGCCCACAGTTTTATGTCTTGCAACCTCCCTTAAAAAGCTGTCTGGTCTCTCACTGGTCCCGTAACAGCTTTTCTTTGTGCTTTTGGCTGGCAAAGAGCAGCATGTGCCATGATAGCTTTGGAGCTGCTCATGGTTGACTGATCATCTGATTACTGCCCTTTAGCTGATGAGTGAAATGAGCAGAACAGCTAAAATTTGAATTCTCCCTGCTCTCTTCTGTCAGGGCACTAATTGGTCACAGTTCTCTATTCAGTCATTAGAGTTCACAAAGTTGAAAGTTAAATTTGTGAAACCTTAACCTCATCAAATTTGGTTGAAATGATCCAATGAATTGAAAAACTGTTGCAGGGAGAATAAAGAACTGACAAATGATGATGGACAAACAGGGAGTGTGAGATATTTATGTTTTGCTTTTTTAGGAAAGTAGGAGAAAGCAAAGAAAAAACATAAGTACTTTCTAGTCTGTTACATAATCTCTGAAATAGCAGAACCATAATGGAAATAATTATCTTTAAATTGTATGTTGGTTTGAAATACTCAAATCCTTATATCTCTGTAACTATAGTTTTAATTAGTTCTTTTGACCCACTTTGAGTCCTCATTACATTAGATATTTAATTTAGAACAAGATTCTTGAGCAGCATAGACCTCAAAAAGTTAAGATTTATCTTACTGCTATATTTCTGTGCCTTAAACAACAGTAGTTGTTTTAGGAATATAATCTATCTGAATCTCTCCTGCTGAGTATATTGAAGCTGTATGGAAGTTTCTTAGAAAACCTTGGAGATATGCAACTCTTGAAAGTTATATCCAAATATAATATCTAATGTGTAAAAGCACACACCTTGCATAGAACATGATTTGGATTTTCAGAGGTTATCTCAGCTGGGATTGTGAGAGTTCAGAGAAATCCTATCTGACCAACAAACTCTTTCCTTACAACTGGAAAGTATCGCCAAAATCTAGTGCATGAGAAGGGTATTCAGTATTCCTAATTTACAAGCTCTTAATCTGAAAGTTGTTTTTAAAATAATGAGTGTTAACTTTGGTGACAAATGGGTACTAAAATGCATATCACTAATGCTTGGAAGAAATGGCATAGGCTTAGTGGTTGGATTGTACAGCTGGAAATGATAGTCTCCACAAATTTCCTAATGGGTAAATATGGGGAATTCTGGGACAAACATTTGGTAGGTCTGTTGTTTCTGACATATCTGTGATATAAATAAGGATGAACTCTGCCGAAATCAATGGACTTATACCAGGAGCATGTGGAATTGAATTGGGTTCATTTTCTTTTTTCTGTGCTTAAATTTTAATTGCTAGATATTCTCCTTTCATGAAGTGCAGCAAGGCATTATGGAAACGTTATGGAATCTCTTTTGCAATCGTGTTAGTTTAATGTTTCCTACAGATAACAAAAAAAAGGTGTTTAGATAAGTAGGAGCATACAGTGTAAATATCTTCGCTTATTTTTTATTTAAGAGCTTCAAGAGTTTTCAAACTATTAGAGCCCAACCATAGCATGCAATGTGCAAGATCCTAAGTATTCATACAATAAATATAGCTAAGGTCAAGTCCTTCCTTTGCTATAAATGAAGTTGAGCAAGGGCTAGAACCAGATGAACTCCAATGGTCCAGTCAAATCTAAATTATCCTGTGATCTGATTTTAAAATTTAATGAAACCTACTCTCTATTACATCTAAGTTTATTAGTAGAAACAAAAGTGGTCTACATTGGGAGAAAGGATAGTGGCACTTGAAATGATGAAATGAAGGATATCTGAAAGTATCCTAAACCTTGGAAGTCATTAGGAAAATTCATGATCAAGGCACTTGGGACTGCCTAAGAGAAAGAGTAAAAGCTGGCCTGGCTTTAGTTGCAAAGAACACTATAGCAGCTACAGTGATTTTTGTAACATTGCAAAATGTAGACAGCTCTACAGACAGAAATTTTCTTATGTGATCATGAACTATTGTAGGTCAGAATAAGTCAGCCACACTGGCTGAGTGGTACAGTGTGAAGACATACAAGAACCAGTTCTCCTGGCTTTTGGTCACAAAGCCAAAGCCATTGCGCTTTCAAATCATGCAACTTTCAAAGGTCAAATATCTGGAAAAAACAAAGCACGTACCATTTGTTAAATTACTGCGGTGAGCACAGATTAATACTGTCAGTAAAACTGAAGTGTTGATAATTGGAGTACTGAAGAATGTTTACTTTAATATTCACTCTGCTAAGCACCAAAGCACTTGATTTACATCCTCTGCATATAGAATTTTTTATAAAGTAACTAAAGAAGAATATATAACTTTTGCTCTTCAGAAGTATGAAAGTTAGGAAACTAGAGGACTACAGAAAATTATTTTTAGACATTTTCAAATAGCTGTTAGTGATAAAAGGCAGGTGAACTTGAACTCCAGATGCAATGCTGAAAGGAGGCAGGTGAATGTATTACCAGGGAATATTGGTGTAAGGACATATGGAAGTGACACTTCAAACTTTGAGTCTTAAAATTGGTTTGGCATTGTAAGAAGGCGAAACAGCAGGCATCATGAACCCATGATATAGGAAAGGAGACCATTGGGCTAGGGTTCATAATCAGTTGTCAACACAATGTAAATATATTTTGCATTTCTGTGGCAAGACATATACTAACTGAATTGCTGACTTAGTGTTGAACTATGAAGTAGTAACTGAATTGCTGATTTATCATTAACGTATTTAGTGAATTGCTGATTTAACTTTTATAAGGTCATAGGATAAACATTGCCATAACGTTGCAGTTAAGGCAGACTGAGGGTGAAGTGGCTGGTCCTCTCTGGGTCAGTTTTAGGGATAGCTGCAGGGCAAGGACAGAGTGACCTTTGGGTTTGTTTTGGAACTGACTCTCAGCAGCGATCAACAACAGTCTGTCTGTGCAAAATGGGAAGTACAAAAGAAACCATAGAAACCCAAAGAGATGTAAAGGTAACTAACATGAAGAAACACCTGAGAATCGACTGCTGTGGAGGTGAACATAATTCTGTGGGGCACTTAAACATCCCAGGCAAAACACTGCTGAACCCCTGAGCTGTGAGTGGGGATTGCATGGACCAACAAAGGGGTCTCAAACCTTTGAGGGTTGGGAGAAGTCCAGGATTTGGGACCATTTGTTATGATTATAACACTATGCCAGTAACAGTCATTGTACTAGTATGCCACTAAGTTTATCTTAATAATACACAGCTGAGTTTAGACAAACACAACTGACAAAATTGTATGCTACTGCTAGACTTCTCACAGTTACATGTTATAAGGGATAGGATATTGGCTATGAAAGGTTTGCTACATCTATATCTCAGGCAGTCGCAGTCACAACCTCTGTCCTTACAGGCTAATGCTGCTCATGTTTTTGCTGTCCCACTAATATCACATAAAGTGTTTAGGAGGGGATTCAGAAGAAGCAATTGGAATTCAGAATAACTGACTTGCAGTGAAAGATTTAGCTAACTGAATTTATTTGCATTTCCAAGCGAAAATGAATTTTGGCTAATGATAACACATGTAAGGGGAATAGTATTCTAGTAGTTGATGGCTTTTCAATCTGGTAGAAAAAGCAGGCATAAAATGTTCTGGCCATCATAACATGACAGATATACTTGGAATGAAACCCAGGAGCACGTTCATAGCTGTGTCACTAGTTAACTTAGCCATGGGAACAACCTTCCTAAGGATGTGGTGAATAATTTGCCATTATCCAAAATCAGGAAAAAATGTAAGTTAACCCTATATTTTTTTAATGAAAGAAAAATATTTGGATCAAGGACATTCAGAAGACGGGTAAAACACATTTCAAAATAAAATGTAGTCACATGATATACGCTGATTATTCCTTGTTTCTGAAATACAGTAGCTTTGCGTGTCTTTCATTTTCCCCTGGAGTCAGCTCAGTTAATCATTATTGTTGCTAAATCTGGCATGCTTTCTACATTGCTATGGAAAATGGAAATATTTTGTACGACAATGATGAATACTGTAGTGGTCAAGATTATTTTTTTCTTCTCCGATAGTTTGTAGGTGTTTATATTTCATCATATCTGCTTTTGGGGCTACACTTGTCAGATTCCTACTCAATTCAAGAAAAGAGGATCCTGTCCATCATTTTATAATATCACTAGATAATGTAGACCAGACAGGCAAAATCTTTGCTAAGATGAGAAGATTAGATTAGACACTGCTTTGTGCTTTCCAAAAAGGACAATACTTGCTTCTAACTTTATCTTTGTCTAGACTGTGCTTCCAGCAGCAACAGCTCAGCATTGAAACACTTTTCAACAGGAGCCGGGAAGAAATTTTTTCCAGGACTTGAGCTATCATACATGATGTATTTTTATTGTCCACAAAGAAAGGAAAGGTTTGACAAGTGTTTTCTTAGGGTCCTCATTGTTGTGAGTTTACTATCCAAGAAAGAACAAAATTTCCCACTTTGTTAAAAATGCAGACTTTTAAAATTCTTCCCCTCTCCCACCCCCCCAGGAGCACGCTCTGATTTGTTTTGGAATTTGCACCGGTGTTAGGTGGGAATATAAATTCCAGAGACACTTCTGCAACATATTACTAAAGAAAGACTTAGTTGCTTCACTGTTTCCCTTTTGTTTTCCTCTTGGCTAGAGGTCAGGTAAAACACTATTTCACAGGACAAGCCCATTTTTTTTTCAATCACAGTGACAGTTTTTACTAAGGAAGGAAACACTGAGAAATGTGTTACATTTCAGACGGCACAAAATCAGTAACCAGTATAACTGCTAAGAGAGCACACCAGGGATGGTAGCGTGTTCTCTTTGAGCAATGTGAATAGCTGACCTGGGTGATATGCTTTCAGTATACCCCTCTGAATGTCAAGCATAAAAAAAAGATGCACTGTTCCAACTGTATGTAGAAAGTAGATCAATACCTTCTTGAGAAGAACTTTTAACATTCAAAAAACCAGAAGGAAATAGCACAGACATAACCAAGTCTGTGGCACAGGAGAACATGAGACCAATATTTTCTCTATCATCTTAAGAACCATTTTTTACAAAACTTATTGCAGATGATAATTTAGTCCCTGCAGGGGAGGGGGGGGAAAAAAAAAAAAAGAAAAAAAAAAAAAAGTTGAGTTTCTGCAGGAGAAGGGATCAAAGTTTTGTCAATATGGGTAAAATAAGAAAAACAGACTTGACAGCTAAGGGAATAGAGGATTTGTCCAGCCTGGGTGAAACTAAAACATATCACAAAATTATATTACTCTCTTGTGGAGGTCTAATATGAAATGAGTTTCCTGATTTTTATTCTTATAAAGGTTTAATTAATTTCCATTGTATTTGTTATGTGACTTTTTTATTAATTTTCAGAATATAAAACCATATTTCTGCTGATATAAAATAGTAGTTTATTTGACATTTACAACCTGGACAAACAAGTAGTTCAATAGTACAGCTACAAAAGACTTCTAGAGCAGTAGGACAAATTAAACTGTACTCAGTTACATAAAATCAGGTGATGTCACTGGAATTAAACTTCCTTTTGGAACAGGTTTGACCCACTGATGCAGTGAGTCAAAAACTGGACATCCAGTGTGAAAGAGTGTATTTTCTTTGCATGCTGTAAAAAGGTTTTCCTCCTCATTTCTACTACTACGTTAATGAAGCTGAAAAAACAAAATTAATGGTTCTACATATGCAATATGAATCTGATAGATTTTGCCCTAACATATACTTTAACCTGAATTGTGTATGCTATCACACATTGCCTCCTTCCTTTAGGTGATTTATTTTTTTTGTTTTATCAGAGGTTTTATAGCTAATCCTTGTTTATCAAAAGAAAGCATCTTCAATCACAACTCATTTAGGCTTTCATTTTTTGAGATACATCACTCATATGTATGAAATACACAAAATCAATATGTAATATGTGAAAGATTTGCTTGTGGTAGAAGGTCAAGAAAAATATTTTTTCTCCTAGCTATTGACATAAACACTTGGGGATGAAATATTTTTCAAGGTATTTTGTGTCACACTTGAAGTCACATTGTGTGATATAATAATCAATAAAGACCATGATGATGATAATTTCATTCTGTGTACATCAGTGCTTATGAACATTACAGATAAATCTTCCTTTGGCTGCTACAGGATTGGTTAGCTGTGGATACCAAATAGTATGTTTTATTCTGCAAGCATTTTCTATTTCAATCTAAAATTATAATGTTGAAAGCATCTTTTAATTTCCAGTAGAAAGAGAAAGATATCATGCTTTTTTTCCAACTGATAAGACTTAGTGCAGAAATATATAACTTGCAAATTTTGCTGTAAGCAAAAAATAATCTCTCAGGTATTTTCAATTTTTTAACTTTTTTTTTTTTTTTACGTATGAGAAAGCTAATGTCAAGCATTCACTGTGCTTGAGAAAATTTGGTTCTCTGAAGTACGCTGTGAGATTTGAGATGCATGCTAATTGTGGAATAAATAATAAAAAAGATTTTTGAAGTGTGGAGAACACCAATCAGCTTCAAAAAGGACCGAGGGTTTTAAGACGTGCTGTTAGGTGAATGTAGTGACAATGTGTTTACATTTGTGGAGAGATTGAGTAATTCTGCAAAAAGCTTTGCTGTGTTCTGCAGAAAAGGATTTAAAAAAAAACAAAAAAAACCAAACCAACAAACTTCCACCCCACAGCTTATGTTTTTCAGTGGTCATTACTTTAGTTCATTCTTAGACTTGTATACATTTTACATACTGGAAATCAAAATAAGTTATTTAAACTTGTATGATTTTATTTATTTTATTTATTTATTTTTTTTTTAAACCACAGGAAGCTATATGGTGCTCTAAATTGCAAGGGTTAATATGACACTGTTAGTCTGATATTATCTGTTAAAGCCACAATAATGTGGCTGTTCATCCTGTAACTATGAAAAAGTACATGCATTAAGAATTGACTTGATATTGTTTCCTTATTGAAAACTGTGTAATGAAAAATTACTGATTAATAGTCCATTGAGAAAGCCTGTATTTTATCTTTATAATATCCTGAGATTTCTAGTATAATTTAATTTAAACTCTTATTTTAAGATGCCACCTCTATAAAACAATTGATCTTTACAAACCATTCAAGGCAGTTGTCATAGAATAGTTTGGGTTGGAAGGGAATTTTAAAGGTCATCTCTAAACCAGAAGACTGGAAGAAAATTCATCTTCAGAAAATGCTGCTTGAATTATGCATTTCTAAACCAAAAAGCATTACAATACTTTACTCCGATATTTTGATACCTGTATCATAAAAAAATGAACTTATTTATTCTGCTTTATTTTGTAGATGTATCTGAAAATGAAGTTGAGATCTAAGCTCATGGTGCTACCTGTAGGTCATTATGTTAAGGATTGAAATGAACTTTGGAAACTCATTTAGAATGTCTTGGCCAGAGAAGGTAAGAACTGAAGTGATTTTTTTTTTTTTTTTTTTTTTTTTTAATTTTTTTAATGCTTACCTGGTGCAAATGTATAAAGGTAGGATGGGATAAAGGCCATAAACACTCCACAGGAGAAGAGTGTTATAGTCTCACTCAGTGATGATTTATAGAGACTGTGAACTGGCATAACCAACAGCTATGGAGCATTTGGTCTTTGTTCAACCAGCAGTAGTTCATACTTTAAACTTGAGGTATGTGCAGAAAGCAAGTCAAGGACCCATCTGTAACACAGTGATTGTGTTTGTGTTTATGACTTAAGCTGAGGGGAAAACTCTCTTTTTTTTTTCCTAAAAAATGTCTAAAATGGGACCTGAACCTACATCAGTGCCGTTTTATAGAAGGCAGCATGCATTCACTGAAATAGCTAGCATTTTTTTAGGCTGTTATGAAGATCATGTAACATACATTATAGTTTTATATAAAATCATTCTGCCTGCCTGGAGCCCATTAAATAGACAGACCATTAAAATGCTCCTACCCTTAATCAGATTAAACTTTTCCTGACAAATTTATTGTAACAGTCAATGAATGACTACATCACAGTTATCCTAACACATCACTTTTTTTTGCAATATAGAAAACAATTTTGAGAGAAAATGGTAAACAGGCTACTGGAAGAGATGGTTTTATTCCATATCATTAGCATAAGATAACCTTTCAATATATCTGTTTATTGTTGTTAATGTGTTTCTATAGCAGCATCAGAAATACATATTTGGAACTAGGAATTGAATTATAATGACTTTATTTCATTGAAAGTGAAAGGAACATCATATTATGTCACATTAGGTTGCTGTAAACCTATTATATTATATCTCCATTTCAAAATAGTTATTTAATGGTAGCAAAAATTAATCATTGTGATGAATGGTTATTATTTTTTTTTTTATTGTAGACTTTATTCACATAACAAAAGATCTATGTTTTTAAATGGACCTGTGAACAGACATGTTGGGAAAAAAAACAGTGACACAATAAGAATATTATCAAGTTCTCAATATCACAGGACAAAAATATTTCATTTTCAAATTTAATACACAACGATTTGCAGATCTGTCTGTAAATGCAGACAGCAAATCAGGACCATGAAATAGGTATACATTGAAATAGAAAAAAAGTTGTTTAAATGTAGGAAAAACTTTAAATACTGAACCTCAGCAAATTGTACTCTCCAATAGCAAATACTCAGCTCTGATATAAACTGTATGACTACTCCTTTTACTGTTCTTGAAGGTTCACTCACTTGACGTGCTTAGGCAATGTAGACCTGAAGTCTCAGGTCACTTGTTTTGTTTTCTTTCTTCTTGCACTTCTTCACTTATTACACAATTTTTATCTCAACCCACAAGTTTTCTTGCTTTTACTCTTCCTTTCCTCTTCCCCTGTCCCAGTTGGGGAGGGGATGGGGGGCAAGTGGGCGGCTGTTGTGGTGCTTGGCTGCTTACCAGGGTTAACCCACATCATGCAAAGTAATTTTTCACCTTTTAAAACTTTATCATGATTATCTAACACATCTTAATTTCTGGCAGGAATTCCTTTGTGTGCTGATGACTGCTTCACTCTCCAAGTTTGCATTTTGACAAAAATATTTTTCAGCTATTTAGGATGAAAGCTGTCATTCATAAACGTGTCTGTGCACACATGTATAAGATACAATTATTAAAGGACTCAAACTTGTAATAGAATGGTAAACCATGTTCAGATTATGTTTTATTTTATTGATCTTTGGACAGTCAGAATTTTACATTTTGAATTCCTTAAAACCAGGTGTATACCATGTCTCTTCCTATGGATACATTGGAACATGTCATATCTTTGGGTATTTACTCAGTGTATTTGGATATGACTTCAATATATAACCAGTGTATTTATGCCCAAATCTAAGTTAATTTACTTTATGATTCCTGCTAACTTCTGGATGATTCTTATTGACTTCAGTGAACTTTGGTTCTTTGGTTGTTTTGTTTTGTTTTCTGATAGCTTGTGCAGTAAAAAGTTATCAAGAACAATGTAGCAGTTTCAGTTTAGTTCATTGCTAGCTATTCTTTAGGATAATGAGTTAGAATAAAAAGAGGTGGTATGAACATACCCACAGTGTCCCTAAAGAAATACTTGGAAACATTTTGTAAACTTAAATACATTGCATCAAATGAAATAAAAGGTATACGAGTGCTGAAAGTTCATCCATTTTGTTCTGCCCTGCTGTGGCACTGACCACTTGTGCGCACTAGTGGAGCACTACAGCTTCCCTCCAGGTTCGTGGTTCTGTATGCCAGATATGTAGACCAAAGGGAAGCTGTTGCAGTAAAGAGCATCAGGGGATGCCTGTGTGTCTTGTCACAGCTGCAGCTTGGCACAGCATCCCCTTCTCTGACTCCAGGCCCACTGGGCTGGGGAAAAGGGAGCACTACTCCATGCAGCTGCACAGATGTGCTATTCCTATTAAGTCTGTAGCCATTCCTGCAGTGGAGAGGCCATTGAAATTTTACAAAAGATGTACCTAAATGTCCAAGTCTGCTATTGCAAATATCAGCTCTTCTCCTTATTTTTGTTCATCCTTAACCTTTTTCCCCACCTTTGTTTAAATGCTGTCTCATTGTATATATTTGTCTATTTTGGTCATGGCTCAAGGCCAGAATTGACTTTGTCTTTTGCTTCTCTGCAATATGTCATATAAATATATGCTAGATAGATGCATATATACACCAACTCAATTATGTTTATCATTTCTCTTTTCCTAACCAGGATAACACTGTGATCTCCTTAGAATTTTTCTATTTCTGAGCTGAATATATTAGGAAAGAATGACCAAATGCTCACATCTATATCACACTAATTTCTGATTATTACCAGAGACATAAAAGCTAGAGAAATGTTTCCTGGTGAGCAGACATGAAAGTTGAGAGGAGTTTAATTAACCAGCATGGAGAAACTGCAGGAGGAGAAAGTATATCTTGTGGCAGATAGAAAGTGAGCAAGATCAATTTGTTTGTACTGGCAGTACCACCCACAGAGTATCACTGCTAACGGAGAAAAGGGCCACACTTGTACTGAGAAGATCCATAAGTGGAGAGACCAAGAATGCATGTATAGTACAGAGAAAAATGTTCACTTCAGACTGAGATATTTCTGTGACCTTTAGCAAAATCTCAAGACCTTCTAGATTGGTTAAAAAAAGCAGTAGGAGCAAAGAAACTCTGGGAGTCTAATATCTTGTTCATATGAAAATATACAGAATCATTAAAAGAGGAGGAGTTGGGAAGTTGAAATAAAGAAAATGAATGATAGTGCACTAAATTAATCCAGGAAAACAGGGAATTATTATCCCTTTACAAAGCGATACAGGACTGTAAAATTTAGCTGCTTAAGTATTTTTTTCAATAAGAGTCAGAGTTCTGTTTATCAGTATTATTTATTCTACTGAAATGTACTATGGAAACTTGCATCCAGTGCAAAATTCCACTGTTTTGTTTTGGTTGGTTGGTTGGTTTTTTTCAGTTTCTGGTAGCTCTTAAGCAGAGCATCTGTTTACTCACTAGCATTAATATTCAATATCTGAAACACACTAAGCTGTTTATGTAGGTATTTTTAATTATGTAGGTAATTGGTTAAAAATTGACAAAAGAAAGCTTTTATTTGGGGAACTTACTGATCTATTCTTCATTCCCTGTCCAATAGCTAAACTCTATGACTAATAATAGGAGTCTCAGATTAAATATTTTGAGAAAAGGGAGAAAACAAACCAAAACATTTTCAGCAGTGAGACAAACCAGTTCCTGACAGCCAGTAGATGTCATTCTATCTCTATTTTAATGCCAGTTCCTACTGTTCTCATATTTTTCCAAGTCACAGCTTGCAGGTGGCAATGAGGGGAAACATTTATGTTTCACTTTCTTCTGATTAATGCACAAGTTTATGTCTTTCTTTTCAGTAATGTAAGGTGTCGGTGTGTGAAATTGGAACTTTTTGATGCAACTGAGGCTGATAAGCTATTGTTTTTCAGTCACTCATGCATTAATACTATTTTATTTATTTATTTGTTTGTACAAGGGATTTCTAAGCTTTGCACAGTGCATGATTCTCCTTCCTTTCCTTTCTTTTTTCTTTACAATTTCTTTCTTTTTTTTTTTTTTTTTTTTTTTTTTTTTTTTTTTTTTTTTTTTTTTTTTGAGCAGGTTTGCTTGGTGCTGTTGCTGTAGATCTTTTTCTATCACTTCTCAAGATATCAAGGCCACATACAAGAGCAGCATTGTAACCCTGGGGAGACACGTGGACTGCTGACCAGAGTCACACGAGAGAGCAGTCTGACAGCACGTGGAAAGAGAGGTTTGGTATCTGTTTTCTGAATAGCTATATTGTTAACTAGAACCCAAACACAGACCCCTGCTGAAAATGTAGCAAGTACAAAGAATTTAAGCTACAGTAAGGATTCTGCAGTCTTGCTACTAACTAAACAATTTGAAATTAGTCATTTCATTTCTGTCCACAAATACACAGTGACTGTCTTGAGGATGGTGTGGGCGGAGGGGCAAAACATTGAGACTACGAGGAGGCTGAATTGCACTACCTTTTAATGCTTACAACAGCGTATTCTAGTGTAAGTAGGAGGCAACCAGACAAGCAATTCATTCTATACCTGGAGTAGGTCAGGTGCTAGGACTACCAAGCTGACAGTTTTAAAAATATTGAACTATTATTTTTGCTCTTTGGCAACCACTGTTTCACCTGGTCCTGTTCTGTCACATAGAGACCCCGTGTGTTTTGTTAGCCATTGGGCTGAGGCAGATGCTCTCCAATGTGCATTAACTATGCTTCAGCACAGAACTCACAATGAGTCTATCCCTTGCTGTGTCAGAGCAAAAATACTTGGTTTTCTGCAGAATCGGTAACAAGCTTATGAACAGATGAAAGACAGGCCCAACAAGTGAACTTTAAGGTGAGAGAATCTTAACTGGCTGTAAAAAAGTAAGGTTTTAAATGAGGGTGGGAGAATACAGGAACTATAAAATCCTCACAAAGATACAATATTTAAAGCCTTTCTGTCTCACCCCTTCTCAAAGGGCTTACAATATACATTACCTTTGAACCCAAAATGTTAGGCTAAATGGCAGTCTTAGTATCTTGGCTTGGATCTTATCAGTGCTATTGCAGTTTCTCTCCTGGCTGTCATTGAAGTGTAATCAGGTGGGAAGTGGTGACACGAATTAATCTTCTGGTGCTCAGAAGGAAGCCAATGCTCTGTGTGTGTTCTGGGTAATACACGCAAGGAATGCCAGTTACCAACTACTACTCTGGGTCTGGCTGTTGGGGCTCTATGATGACCCATGCTATTTTCCCACATACATTAATACCACACTAATATCACACTGATACTACACCCTTATCAGAAAGAATTTGACACAGCAGAGTTGCATTTCCTCTGGATCTTGGAGTTGTGATCTTAGATAAGTTTTCATCATTGTGAACTACCATCTCAAGCAAATCAGGAATTAAAGCTAATAGGAATAGGGATATAGGGTGTAGTAAACCAGAAGTCTTCATGATACTGTGTGTCTTATTAGCATATTAATTATATCAGTGGCAAAAAAAAATCACAGTAAAGTGCTACTGCAGTCACAGAAGGAAGAAGTCCATGACCAGCAAGCAACACAAAAACAAGGGAAAGAGTGACTGATAATGTTTTTATGGGCTCTGACCAGCAAAATGTCTGTCTGCTGAATAATATCACAATCTTGGTACTGTTTGCATAGCTGTGAAAATCAGTTATATAAGCAAGCAAAGTAAACACTAGTCACTTCTGCCTGTCTAAAAAGGAACAAACAAATAAAGGAGCTAAGCGTGATGAGGAAGTTAAAATTAACTGAAGAAAATAAAGATACTAGGAATAGAAGGAATCAAGTACTAGTCAGTTTAAATCTATCTTGTACAGCTATAAGGAAGAGCATGGAAACAAATCACTCGCAACCTGACAAGGAAATAAGAAAAAGGCTCAGGAAATAGGGGTTGTGGCAAAGGGTCTAAAGGACCAAAGATCTTAAAGCTCAGTTGGTTGGACAGAGGGCAAAGCTTTTGTTGTTTTGAGGTACGCATCTGTGTACCTTTTGCTGAATTCTGCGCATTTTTACTCACAGCACCAAAAATAATGAAATTGCATTTTACCTTTTAAGCTGTGACTCACTTCACTAAAGGGTCATTGCCCAGACAGTCTGAATGTGCCCAGCAGACAGAGAATACCAAAAGGGAATAGAAATTTACATCATGTCTGTGTCGTGACAAAGGAAAATGTAAAGATCTCAGCTTCTCAGGGGGATGCTAACAGGGAGCCTTTCAATCTGTGTCAAAAGAACATTATTCAGAATTCCTATTAGGATATGATTTGTGACTGACAAAATCGTTAATACTGAGTATGTCTGCTCATTGACTGGAGTATGCTGTATCCCACTGCTGCATGGATTTAAAAAAAGAGTGAAAGAAGAAAAGGTTGAGAAGAGCAAGGAAAGGTGCAAAGCAAAGAAGGGGAGCCTCTAATAATTTCCTAATTCCTCGTGTTTTCACACACATGAATCATGCCATGCAACACTGAGTTTGTTAGCAGATTCAGGGGTAAAGGAAGACAAAACACGCAGGCATTTTTGCTTTAATCTGTCACCTGACCCCATTGAAAAGAGAGGATTAATTGAACTCACAGAAATTGGCACAGTCCGACTGTGATGGTATTAGAGCAGTCTTTAGTGAAAAATATAAGAACTAGGTGCTCAGAGAGAGAGAGGATGATTGTTCAGTTGCTTTTTCACAAAAGTGTGAACCTGGCAGCACAGCAGGCCCCATCCTTTTCACATTGCACCTCCTGCATTCCCTCATTCCTGTAAGGACCATCAGGACATCACTGTTAAAGATGCGTCTGCTCCACATACCTGTGAGTCAGCTCAGGCTGAAACACTTAAAAGGAAAGACAAAAAGACCTGCAGTAGGTTTCCTCAGAAACCTGTTTTCTTGCACAATCTGCACAGGCTTTTCCTTTACTTCTGAGGAGGGGCCACAGGAATGGAAAGAGCTTAATTAGAGTGGCTGCCGCTCCTCTTACCCCTTTCTTTCTTTGAGTTTTTATTAAACCTGCACTGAAGTGGAATTCACAGGTTTTCAGATATGCCCAATTTCTTCTCTTCTGTACAAGTGAGAGATTATGCAATATTTCTAGATGATAACAACCTATTAATGAATCCCACTATGTACTTCAATAATTACATCTGATGATTCTGCTAAAGGAAAAACTTGACTTAGTATCTTCATTTGTGCTGTAAATATGATCCATCTTTTCTTTTTGTCGGGGGCTCTTACTGCAATAATTAGTTCACATAGACCATTTGCAAATTTGAAACAATGATATTTTGTGATTCTTTCTTTGCATTATCTTTCTGCATATTTAGGCAGGAAACATATGTCATCAAATGTGGATACAGATGTTACAAATAGATGACTCTGTCTTACTGTCCAGTGTGGTGCATAGAAATCTTTTACAGATGCTTTGTGGTTTGTAGGTCCTACTCCTCCAAAGCACCTCCTGGTGCTTTCTGACAGCACAGAGAATTAACCTTTACTCATCTCTCTTCCCCTCTTTCTGGCCGTAGTGTAAACTAGTTGTAATATTTATATAAAATTCCTTGACATGGGAATTTCATTATTTTATATACATCACAAAATCAAAGCAAACCTTCCATTCACCTCTCCCTCCCACTTTCCACTTCCGTCTTTTTTTTTAATACAATCGATGTGATTAGATTTCTGTTATGGAAAAATTAAAGTGATCAGCTGAAACATGATTAAATCAGATGATGATCTTGTCCTTTCTAAAGTATTTGTTTTCAGCTCAAGATATGTTGTACTTCACATGAAAATTTCTTCCTATTGCTAAGCCTGAATCACTACTGTAGGTGTCCAGTGGTGACACAGTAGATTGCTATGAGGGACACATTTCTCATTCCGGTTAACTTAATGGAAGTCAAAACCAGGGACTGCAGGTTAACTACGACTGATTTTGTTTGTTTATTTGGTTTGGGTTTTTTCTATTCATTCAACGATTATGTATTTGGAATAAGTGGCCTTTTCTGAAAACAATACTTGGCACTCTGCCTAGCTTCACCTAGTCTTATATAACTCTTTGTCAAATGCACATAACCCAAAAAGGGAAATACTCATATTTTAATGTTTACTATTCACTTTATTATTATTTCTTAGATGTCAAGGATATTTTATGTTTCTGTGATGTTTTTTAGCTTTTTATGATGCACTAGAATTATAATTTCCATGGGAAAAAAAGTATATGATTTTGGGGGTAAATAGTTTAACAATATTTTAGGTAGAGTTTAAATGTTGTGAAATAGTTAACTTTGGAATACTCCTAAAATTGTTGTACTTCATTTATTGGGAATATAGAATAAGCTTCTGAGGCTCTGGTTTTGTTAAATCATTTTAAAGCTGACTGGTAAGCTATTAGTTATATTGTGCAGGATTTATACCTAAAATATCAATTGCAATAAATTGGTTTTGTTTTGCCCATTGCTTTTATGAGGAGAAATACAGTAGCCTTCTGAGGTTCTTTCATTTTTTGGCTATGGTTTTTTGCTATGTATAAGTAACTTGAAGAAATTATACCATTTACATGCTCAGTTAAAAAAAAAAAAAGGAAAAAAAAAATAGCTGTCTTCTAGTGTCGGTCACAGGCTAGTTGTGGATATAAGAACATTTTGTATATAATAAAATACCTGTAAAGGACCAGAAGCTATTCAAAATGTCTCTGCTTGAAATAAGCAACAGAAAGGTCACACTTGAGATAATAAATATTCATGTAATTAGGTTATATGCAGCTACACAGAATACAATAGCACCAATCACCATAAGTGATTGGAGTGTTTTCATCAAATTCAGTGATGAATGAGAGATGAAGAATATTGCAAGCGGAATGTACCCTTTGAATACCCCATGGCAGTTGCTAAGAGTGGCTGTTCAAACTGTTGGGATCATTCAAACCTGTTTGCCAAACCCTTGCTTTCCTCTTATCTTTTGTATAGTGCTGTACTCCTTGGCAAAGCATGGGTAAAGTTGCTCCCATTCAGCAGCTTTTTACATCCTTTTAATATTAGAAAAGATATCTGTACAAGGCACAATACAATAGAGCACTAATCTGCTTTTACAGTTTCCATTATAGAAACAAGTCAGATAAATTAGTCACAACTTTTCCCTGTGCACAGTGACATTACCTGTATTCCTCCCCTTTCTTCTTTTTTTGTAAAGCTTAAGACATTAGTGCTAGTATCTTGCCTAAGTTCCATTTAAAATTATTACTTTCTGCATCTTAAATTCCTTCTGAAACGTCAGCAGGATTCAGCACTCATCTGCGTCTCTAGCCGTAAACCATTGTGTCATGTGTGAGAGTGCACAGCAATATCTGTCCAAAAGATCTCTGATTTGGAGTGGTGCTGGTTTCTAATGTATAGGTTACAAAATACAACATTATTATTCACCACATGTATTCATTTATCTTACACTGCATTACAGTAGTTTAAGCTGGAAGCTTAGCTCTGCAGGCAAGATACCATGCAGGGAGATGGACAGTCCCATGGGGCTCTCCCTACATCTACGTTGTCAGAGGAAATGCCTGATGTTCACAAGTGACAGGAAGTTTTGCCTAAAACAGCTAATTTGCTTATCAGCTTGCAATGCAAAATTGCAAGTATTTGATAGAAGAAAAAATCCTGAGCAAGGGGATTTGGTAGACATGTTCAAGCATGCCTAAAATACAGCAAAAATTAAATACTTTGCATAAATATACAGCTGTTCCATCTTGGGATGAAAAGAGGAGTGTTCTATACAAGGCAGTCTGTTGCAAACGAACATCACTGCAGGCGTTATTACATTATTGCCTATGCTATGGCCATGTTAAACTCTGTGCTAATGTGTAAAAGAATACTTGAGAATCTGGGACCTGGATTTTATTATCCCTCTTCATACCTGTTTTCTAGACAGTCATGTTGTGTTACAAGAAGCTGCATATGAGGTGTGTTTGTTACCTCTCTGTGGTCAGGCATCGGACTAAGGGCAGAAGGAATCAGGCTGTCAGTACTGCACCACATATACTGCATATGTCGTCCTGTCATCGAGAAGCAGCCGAACTGCGGCAGTTAAAGGCTGTTTACAGTGCTCTAACAGATAAAAAATTTGCCAGAATCAGGAGGACAAAAAAGAAGTTTATGTATTGTGTTTCAAACACATTACAGCTGAGATCTGACATTTCACCCACAAAGCACAAGAGGATGAGGGGTGTGATCCAAGTAGGAAAGTGAAGGAATTGGTAACGGAATGGCAAAGGAGCTTTTGACCTAAGCACCCGTGCCTGCTCAGGCAGACTTACCATCATGGCAGGGAGTGAGGGGATCAAATGGCTCACCTCTGAAAGGTTTGAAGAAAGATGAGAGATATGTGACTGGTTGCAATTGCCTTCTGCAAATATGGCATTTATAAAAGCCGTGAAAAAAATTATGTTTTGGTATATTGGACATGAATGCGCTCAATTTAAAAAGTTTCTCATCAGGTACAATGAAAAATGTTAAACGAGATAGAAATTTTTCATGTTCATGTATCTAGAGGCAGTAATAACTTTCAATTTCATCTTGTTCTACAATGTGGGAATATGAAGAAATTCTAGTTTCTGCTTCAAGGTGAGAGACTGTTGACTTGGATGAAATCTTGAGATATATTTATAGAGAAATTTCTGTCTGTAATGGTGTTGATTTCCAATTAGAAGCAGATTATAGCTTCTTTAATTGTTTTCTGCTCTCAGAAGTGTGAATGAAAAAATCTCTAGTGATTATTTCTTCTCGTCTAGTGCTTGTTTATCTTCTTAAAACCAAAGCAGAGAAACTATGCAATACCTCAGCATGTATATTTAATTCAAAGACTGCTTGCTCCTGCTTGGATAAAACTAATAGAGCACAGAATATACTAAGAAAAGCTGTCTTTCTATATTGTTCTCATACTGAATTTTCATTAAGATTTCATCAAAAATCCATTAAAATCCCCCTGTCTCACCCTCATAACTGCAATAAGGGCTGTCCTTCCAGTGGCCCAGAAATTCTGGTGTTAGTTAAGGAGATCAAATTCAACCTCCTAAGAAAGAGTTTACCAGGTGTTTACTCTTTTTTCTCTGTCTTTCTTGAATGACCTGATTGGCTAGTTTTGTTATATTTTAGCTTGTTTTAACTAAATTTGTATTTTGTTTGCAATTATATATGTGATTATTTTTTTTAGATTATCTTGAAGATGAGGAAACTGAGATTCTCAGGCAGGGAATTTGATTTTAGGATGGAAACCTAATCATTGGTTGTTACTTATTGGTATTTCATGCCTATGGAATCCAGTTCAAAGGATAAGACTTGGTGTTTTGGAATGTTTCTTATATGGCAACTTTTACAGTACTGTATGGAATTAGAAAACCCAGCAGGATCTGTGTGGTGAGAGTATTATAAAATTTGGCTAGATCGTGATGAATAAACAATAAATGAGATGAATATATAGGGCATTTCCATCTCTCTAACAGGTATGTAATATATGTCTTTGCAAAGCTGGACAAAAGTAGATGTATTTAAGAATGGAAAATATGGCGTGGTTAAGATGTCAAGTTCTTCATCATATCTACTTTGTAATATCTCAGGGTTCAGGTATCTAACTGGAGACCTGAGAATGAGGAGTTTGGATGTGTAATTCAACAGCTAAAAAAGTGGCTAATTTTAAAGAGCTATTGATCTTCCGTTGGGCTTTTTTGAAACTATATTCTCTATTCTAGTTTGCAAATTGGTCAGCTGTATTTAACTCATCTCATTTTTCTGCCAAGCTGTCATGATGTCTCTGAATAGACCAATATTTTAAAATTCACATAGGTAGATGGAAGAAGTGCATAAGAAAACATGAATTTGAATTGTTAAGAAAGGAAAGTGTTGTTGGATACAATAAGGTGATGTCAGATGGAAAGAAGAGGTTATTTGTCCATTTATAATTAAGTATTTCAGCATTATTTCAGAGTATATAAATTAGTTCTTTCAAAAGGAATTTAAGTGATGATAATCTCCTGCTTTTCATGTACTGGCTGTTTTCAAAAGAAAACATCAAGAATGTGAACAGATTTACAAAGATGAAAAAATATTTTAAATCTGGTAGAAGAAGAAGAGAAAATAATTCATGTTTCCCATATCTTGAAATGAGAAGATTTTTAAAGACTCTGAGTTGTTGTTGTGTGTAGCAATTACAACTGCTTGAGTTTGGAAGATAAAAAGAAGAAAAAAATCGGCCAAACCTTTCAACTTACCATTATAGCTTCAAAGGGCACATGAGAAAGAAGGCTCTTCCTATTTCCCATATATGTTCCAAAAAGAATTCTTGGGGTTTTGAACTCTCTGAGCTGTTATGAAGTCAAACCCCAATGCTTTTAGTGCAAAAGAGGTAAACAATGTTGGGGCAGATAGTAGTATCTTGTGGCTGGAATGCTAAATGGGTTATGTTTTTGGCATGTTTAGATATGGCAGCCATTTAAGAAATAAGCACTGCCAAAGTCTAATTATTGCAAAATAATTACAGCTGCTGAAGTTGAAACTCAGGAAGTGTGAAGTGCATTCAAGAATTGCAATTCCCTGGAGATGTGATTAGCTCACAATCACCATCCTTATAGTTCTGCTTGGATTTTTTTCTTGTAAGAAAAGATGACAGGATTGATAGATAAACACTGGTTTCATCTGAGTTGCAAATTGTCACAGGCTGATTCATCTGAGTAGAAAACTGACCAACCAACCAACCAAGAATAGGATCTTGTTGTACAGAAAATTCTAGAGAAATATTAGCTATTTACCTGGAATATGGGATACAATACTCTGTAATGCTTTATACAGAAATGTACATCAATAATTGTGTTCACTCCTTGGCTTATAAAACACAAGAGCATAAGACTTATGCAAGTCTGTGTGAACTTGATATTGACCTCTATCTCTTTGTGCACAATACTCTTGTGTAGATGCTTGTTTTCCCTGTGTACTGGAGTTTGCAAGCACTCACCCTAGTGGGTTTTTGTTTTGTTTTTCAAAGTTGCACACAGTAAAAGAATATTTAGGGTGAGGGCAGAAGAGAAGTATGCTATTTAACCTGTCAATCTTACTTGTGCTCTTCAAACTGTTATAGTGGTGGGAAGTTTCTGAACATCCTCACATGGGAACAGTCTGAGGCGCTGCTAGCAGGTTTGAAATACTGATCATAAAGCCTTCACATACTGATAAGAAGTTACCCCAGTGCAGTTATTAAGCATGTACAGACTCTTACCCCAGATCTTTTATCTAGAGAGGGGAGACATTTGCAGCAAAGCACATAACTAGTATTCTTTATAAGAGGAGGAAAAAAAAAATAAAGAAGAAACAGAGGGAGTTAGAGGATTTCAGAGACAAAGGAGTAGAATTCCAGTTTGGGTCACTGCACTGGGAGTCCCAGAGAATTCAGTTTATATGCATTTCTTCATCTACTCACCATAACCTTTAGCTTAAATTATTCTTTTAAATCCCTGGTGTTTACCCTGAAGTGTATTTATAGAGAACAGTCGTATCCTCTGATGAGCTTTCTTAAGTTTCTTCTTGTGTAATAGTCTCTTCATTCCTCTGACAGTAACTTTTTTCTGTGCATGTTTCAGTCTCACTTAACTTTGAAAAATTTGAATAACCAGAGCTGTACTGAGCATTCCAGATATTTTGACAAAGATTAATGTTTTCCAGTCTCTCCTGGAAATGCCTGGCTTGATTCTCTCTAGCTTCTCATTTACTGTTTTTGCACTTGTATCATTTTGGTGGCTCATCCTGTGACTGGTGACTAATATGCTTGGGTTTCTTTTCTCTGTGACATCTGCAATTGATGAGCTCATAGCTTCTAGCAAAATATCCTGTTATTAGTCCTCTAGTGAGCTGAAAGGTATTGAGAGCTGAATGTATAAGGGCTGGCTCTGTCATATTAGTGACCTAGATAATATTCCTATTTTGCTTGTAGCACCTTTGTAGAACTTCTCAGTTACTTTATTCATAAATCTGGAGGCAAGAGAGGGATTATAGTTGTCTTCTTTCTTAGCTAGGGATAGAGTTAGTAAATTGCATTGTAAAGGAGTAAACAAACAACTCAGGACCTCCAGAGCTACAGCATAGTTAAAAAAAAATTACTGAGAGAAAAAAGTGTCACACTCCCTTTTGCATGAAAATTTGTACAAGGGATATGGCTCTCAAGAAACTTAGGGGTGCTAGAACGGAGGAATTGAAGGCGTATGAAACCTCCCATACAGGTGGCCACTTGCACTACCTTTTGCAAACAAGTCTCTGAGCATCTTCTAAGCTTCAAGGAAATTTTAATTACCACAGTTTATGGAGGTTTATGATTGAGGACAAAATAGTACTCATTTTGTGTCTGTCTTCCAGTAAAATATATGAAGATAAATGGAGATATTAGCCTCTGGGTACAGCCCTCAGTTGTTTGTTACAGTACCCTTTGAACTTGAGTAGAACAGAAGAAAAGCTGAACTGATGAATATTAATGAGTTTGGCCTATGCTCCTCTAGAATGCTGGGAGACACAGCCACTGGAGTAGAAAAAGAGGCAGTTAGTGGACAGGAAAAACAATAAAGGCAGTGAAAAAGTGAGATGTATGAAAACGTCTTTCTATATTTAAGTTAGGTTTTCAGAGATGTATCAGCAGGCACTTGCCACACCATCATCACCTTTAGCTGCAGCATCAATGCAAATTCAGTCATGTTTCTACAAACTTCACCTAAGGCCTTTGTGAACTCTTTATTAGCTGGGAATTCCCTGTGCTGTGCTGCACTAATGACTGTAGCTGCCCTATAACTTACGAACTCAAGGGACAACAATGATTGAACACTGTTCATTTAACTTTTTGGTAGCTACCTTAATTCCCCAGAACATTATATCCTGCTACTTATCAGGCATTTGTACAGTGCTGTATATTTAAAAGACCTTCAGGTTATAATTTCAACAATAAAATGCACAGCTGGGATTGGGGAAGAGGAAAAAAAAAAAAGATTGACAACTAGAGTAAGATTCAAGTGTTTGTTGGTTTGTTTGGTTTTTATTAAAATATTGAAGGCCAGAACCATTTTATTTTTTCAAAGACTAACTATCTGAAGACTCTAAGTTCTATAGGGAAGAAGATGTAGAAGATGAAGGGCAGGGAATTTCAAACACTGAACCTGGCAAGCCTTGCAAATGATGTAAATGATAGGAAGTGGAAACATTTTGAAGGGTTATTGATTTTCATTCTCAAACTCATAACTTTGTTAAAACTAAGATACAAAGGACTTTCTTGAAGAGGGTGTATGTAGTTCCTGCGAATCTGAAATGTTATACATAGTTTTCCAATGATAAAGCTAGGTAACTGTGCTTTTATTGACATCTCTTGTCTATACAGAAATAGACAGCCTACTCATTTTCTCTTAAGAATATGAAGAGTAGGCAAAAAGTTTTGTGACTAAGTAAGTCTAACAATACAATATTAAAATTCCATTGATTGGCTAAAGTTTGATTGGGTAAATATCTCAAAAAGCTTTATCTACCATAAAGTTGTGATTGTGTTCTTTGTCTTTGGTCTACTTGTCACTACTTTGTCATGTTGTCATTAATTACCTTCATAACTATTCCTTCCATTGTTTTTACAGACAATTTAAAATTTCAGTTCATAAATTTGAGACACAGACAATTGCCCCTAATTTTGGTTCTGTGTTCTCAGAGGTTTTTCAGATGAACTCAGAGATATGCCTCACAAACATTGCACAATTCTGGAATAACAATCACTTTAGACAATCTAATTTTTTTTCTCATTCTTCCTCTTTTTTTTTTTTTTCTTTTTTTCTTTTCGCTATTTGTAAACTCGTTGATACCTAGAAAAATGCAGGAACCTGTATAATCAAAGCAATGCCCAGCACACCTCCATATAGAACTTCAGGACAGTTATTTTTGTTAGAAAATATTTACTGGGAATAAAAGCACTCTGCATTAATTCATACAGCAGCATTGCATGGCAGACAAGAGCTCTAGAATCTGAGTTTCCTTTTGAAAGACTATATTAGATATAAACTTGAAAAGTTTACCAGAGGAACTGGTACAAAGAGTGCATGGGAACAGATTTCTTTTTCCCATCACTATTTCCTTCTATCCACTTGGGTCCCCTGAGGATCCATCTCGGAGGAACCTTGAGGTTGTAGTAAAAATGATGAAGCACACTGAAAGCACAGTATGAAATAAATCTTGATGTATGGTTCTACACTAAAATGCTGAAATGTTGTATGAGCCAAAGAGACTGTTAAGACACATAAGGCAAAGCAAGATGAACAAATGAAGACAAAGTATTTATATCAAAGTGAATGTAAATAAAAATCCCAAATACTTATATGCTGATTACTAGGTAGTTCCTTTAAATAAAAAAGGAATAAACACAAGAAAAGGATCACACTTTAAAGAAATGATTGAGAGGATAGAAGAGGAGGACACTTAATTTAGATGATTGCAACAGGAAAACAAAGTGAGAGAAGTTAATGGAATAAAAGTAATTCATTAATTTGTAGAATACACAATTCCAGGCAGTTATTGAAAAGCGATCAGGACATGTAAGCCAGAGGGAGAAAATAATACATAATGAAGACTGTAGGGAGGACAGATCACAGTGGGGTTTAATTAATATTGATTAGATAATTGGTTATGTAAGTATTTTGGAGGTAATATGTGTTTCTAAACAGGAAAGATGTATTAGTAATCAATATACCGTGAAAAAAGTAGAACATGGCTTGATTCTTCATGGATGTTAAGAGTCTATGATATTCACCTAATGCAGTGAGATGTGGAAATGACAAATGCCTTTGAAATCCATGTGTGTGTATGACACTTGAAGAACAGCCACAGGGAAGTTCTGGCTGAGCAGTTTGTAAAACAAGGAGGGGAACATAAGTACACTTATAGATCAAGAGAGAGAACAGGGATAAAAACAATGTTTTTGCAATACACTTGCATCTTTGGTTTGTATTGTCTGTTCCTTGGAGATAGTAGTATTTATTACTGAATGTGTGTATTACTGTATACTAGATATGTAGATAAAAGGCAGATTTTTGACCTGTATTTAGCTTGGACAACTTCTGCTCCCTTTTCAAACCCAAAAAAGAACTGTGTGCCTAATAACTTCTCTAATTATTCCAAAGCTACTCACTGGCCTAATAAAAGAATTCTGCTCTTACTTTAGATTATTTAGTATGTTTATCTGTTTACATATATATATTAAAAATTATTTTGATTTCTTACTATTTTTTTTCTGGATTCATAACCATAATTTTCCTAAGTGATATTCCTTGATACAAACCCAGCTGCTGGATTCTCCAGAAGCTTCCAGCAGGAATAAAGTTAGTACCATTTCCTCTTCCTCGCATTATAAAGTCGTTGTTACTATCAGGTGGTTTCACTCTCCTATTTGGAACCTAATTCAAACTTCTGACATGGAGCTGGAAGGAATACCCTAAATTCTTCATTACAAGTTTCCTAAAGCAGCCATTTGTTTCCGTAAAAGTACATTTAGAAGTGTGTCATGTAATAGGAATTTTTATTTTAAATATATGATGCTTTAGAAACTATTGAGATGCTATTAATAACAGGCAAACTTGCAGTTTGATTCCTTTCAATGAGATTAAATGTGAATTGTGTCAAATAAAATTTTAAAAGGCAGTGAAATTAATCAATCCCTACATTTTAACAGTCATTGGAGAGGATATTCTTTAGTGTATTTTTAAAAGAATAGTATGAAATCTTATGTGCTACTTAGGAGATTATGGACAGCAGCATAAAGATCTGGATCGGAGAGAGTTATAACAGGTGATTTTAGGGGAATGGAAATTTACTTATTAAGTGTGGTACTCAGCTGATACTCAGAGTGATAGATATGAAGATATAAACAAATTCTTTCTGGAGTATAGTAGCTGTTCTCTCATCAGAATGATGATATCCCTTGAGCCTTAGATTGTTCTGTCTTCCTGAGCTTCAAGTTATGTTTTTTGTCTGACTTTAAGCAAAGGTTCTTAAGCTTGTCCCAAGTCAAGCTGAGTAGATCTTCCTTTTAGACTTGAATCTCTTCTATCCCAAGTTAGTGTCCTGATACACAGGTTATACAGGCAACTGACATTGCTGTTTAACCAGAAAATGTCAAGGACAAAAACCTTGCTAAAGCAAACTCATTGAATTATTTTTTCTTAAGTGAAATTAACTTGTTCTTGTCCTAATGCAGTCTTCAGAGTCACTAGATCTATTCACATCCTGGCAAGCTTCTAAGTGGCAAGGCACCTTGTATCTGGGTGGAGGCTACTTTTCTTACAACTTTTTACACACATTCTATAAACATTTTCCCTTGCTTCTGCAATGTAGCCATCCCTCAAGCAAATGAAGTTGCTGTTAAAAGTATAAAGTTTGAGAATAATCTCTCTATCAAGTAGTTTACTTTGCTCAAGGTTTGCATAATTAAATGCTGGTTGTTACAAAACACATCAACAAAACCTTTCCCCAGGTCTCTTTTGTTAGCCTTCAGCATTTTACATTTCAAACAGCAACTCAAACTGGTATCAGCTAAACCACTGAGCTCTTTCTGGTTTATATGTTTATTTTGAAATTGAACAGGGATGGGAGTGTGGGTTTGAGACCACTCAAACAACAGAATTGTTTATTCCTTTGCTGAGTTCAGAACAAGATCTGGAATAAGTTTTTGGCAATATCAGTGGGTTTTTCCCTCCTGTGTGTGAAAGATGGTGAAATATCTAATACAAGTAGTCAGGGAAGTCCAATTTTTTCAGTGCTGTGGGACAGATGCTAGTTTTGGACAACCTCCAATGGACCACTCTCTGGGGTTGCATAAGTAATTCTTGAAACTAACAATTACAGCAGTAAGCCACAGTATATCAATTAATGCTTGAAGAGTTGCTCAGGAAAATCCTTCACACAAAATGTTATTTTGGTTATTAACTGAAAGGATAATTTTTCTGTGTTTAATTAAGTCAAATACATGTATTACTTAGGAATATTGCTAAGCATTCATTTATTTTCATTTCTAATTTTAATTATAGCATGTGCAGAAGCTTATAATAAAAATATTCACATGATAAATGCTTTGTTTTCCCTTTCTCTACTTTGAGTTCATAAGAACATAGAAAAACAGTAGACACCTCAGGTGACCTAGGTCAGACTCTCATCTTCAGCAAAGCCTCATAACTCCAGCAAAACTGATAGACTTATGTGAGTTTTCTCTGAGAATCCAGTATTAAAAAGTATCCTCAAAATCATATTTTTTTTGCTTTAAAAGAGAAAATGATAGAGAAATAAATAGTTATCATCATCTGAATTTTCCTTCATGCACGGTTTTAGGCCTTTTTAAGTTTCTTCCTTTGGAACAAAGCCATATTGCAAAATCCTTTGTGAAACTAAACAACTTTGGGGTTTCAAGTTTTGATTCTTCTCACTTACACATTAGACTAAGTTTAGTAATTTTAATTTTGACTCTTGTTTTGGATCAAAACCAAGCTCCAGCTTTTAGTGGGGAACATGTTGGCAGGCCTGCATTAGGAAACAGAGGTGCTCCGTGATGTTGCTTGCTATTTTCATTATGCCATGGTTCTGGTCTCCTGTTTGGCCTTCATCTTCTCAATTCTCACACCTGTGCTGGGTAGTCCAGGGGAAAACAACAACTCATGGAGTTTTTGCTTCCTCTTAATGCAGGACAAGAACTGCAAGGTGCACTCTAGGCTTTGCCATCATTGTGTATGTGCTTACCAGATGAGAAGTTGCAGCAGCCTAAATATTAGGTTAAAGCCATTAGTAAAATTAGTGTGATTAGACAAGGCATACAGCAAATGATTTTATCTCCCCATGATGTTCAGGAAGAACTGAGTCAAATTTCCAGGGCCTAATTCTCATTTGCGCAAAGGCCATATGGCAGGTCAAGGAACACTAGTTTTATCTGCCTAATATTAAGAAATGATTACTGGATTTTTTCAGACAAAATATGTTTTACAGGCTTTTTGTGTTTTCTGAGAAGTCCTCTTCAATTCTTTTACCTTCATTTTTCATTGACTCTTTTCTCTCAGCAATAATGTCTTCCTCAAAACTCAGGTTTGTCTGCTGTGCATCTAGGGTAACGCTGGGGAAATGGCGTGGTCCAGTCAGTCTGCTCTCTCCTTTGCAAGAACTTTCCTTCTTAAAATATGAATGCAGAAGACCTGTAACACAAAAACAGTTTTCAAATATTATTTTTCTTTGGTGTTTTAAAGATTGTACCATTTTCCATTGCTTTTTGTAGTTCAATACTTTGCTGAAATGTTTTTTGATCTTACTGACAGTTTCAGTGCTAATAGTTTAAGATTTTGTTTTAAGTTTTTCCAGGTGCTATCTACTAGATTTCTTTTTGCCTCTTCACTTGTGTTACCTTTCCTTTATTAACAGATTTTTTGCAATGTTTTGGGGAAGTTGATGTATTCAGTTGCTTGTTTCTTTTCCACGTACTTCAGTATATCTATCTATTTTGATTTCTCTGACTAGGAGGCACCTCTGTCTTTGTTAAGGCATTTTTTGATTCTGTCTCTAGGACTGGACTTTGACATTTTAATGCTACTTTGTTCTAATGGATCTCTGTCTAGCAGCAGCTGAACAATCTCATATATTTTCTTTTAAAATTATTAATTTTTAATGTTGTGTATGCTACTTCTGCAGCTATTTTTCTTGTTTTTTTTTGTTGTTGTTGTTTTTTGTTGTTTGTTTGTTTTTTTTGTTTGTTTGTTTTTAATGTGAGTGTTAACATCAGAGTATATACATTATGATAATGTCTAACATCAGTTTCCCCATTCCTTGAAAAGTTGCTGTAAATATACTTGTAATACATGTACAATCTGTCTGGTTCTAGTGAACAACATCCAAAGAATTTTTATTTACTTTTGGGAATAGACCATGCTGGAAGTATGCCACTATGCTTTGCTGCACTGTGTCATGATTACATGAGACAGATGAAAAATTATTATTTATAGGGAAATCACACAGTAGAAACTGTTCAGTACCACACAGCAACTATGAATATTTTTGCTCTGTAATTCACCAACTGCAAATTCATCTAAATGTCACTGAAATATTGAAGAAGTTAAAAATGTGACATAGTTTATGTAAATATGTCAAGTGCTTATAATGTTTTAGGCACTATAAGATTGCTGTTGTGATCTCTTTATTTTGTTTGTGAGTTTTGCTTCAGTGTCAATAAAGAAGAAGACATTTTGTTATATAAGAATGTAACATGAAATGCTGGTATGGAAACAGACTTTTTCACTTGATTGTTTTGTAGAGAAGTGTAGGAGATACAGAAAATAGGAAGCAATATGTGCTTACAGGTATATGTGCAACCTCTTAAAGAGTGAACTACAGGAATTGTTACAGAATTATTTCTTATTGCTCGCTGATCCTAGTAGTTAATTCCCCACAGATGAGGTCTTATGGTTCTGGTTCCTGAGAAATTATTTGGAATTATACTGTCCTAAGGTGTGGACTGAGACCTTTGGTTTGAGAGGGGAACCTTACTTAGGTCTGTCTGTACAGTAGAATAATAGAATAATTTAAGTTGGAAACGACATGTAGATGTCTCTAATCCAGCCCGTGGTCAAAGCAGGTCAGACTAGATTAGGTTCCTCAAGACCTTGTTTAGTGAAGTTTTGAGTATTTCCAAGCATGGAGTGTTTACAACCTGACTGGACTCCTGTTCCAACATTTGAACACTCTAGTATTCAACTTTTTCCCCCTAATCTATGGTAAGAGTTTCACTTGTATATATTTATGTAGATATGCAATATGATATATATCTCGATATCTATAGATATCTGCAGCACTACAACGTGCATAATGTATATTCCAGGTACCACAGGCCTCTGTTATCAGAAGGTGGCTGAGACTCTCTGTAGATCCCCTCACTTTTTGGAGCAACCTGAGGAAGTTTGGTCCATAATAGACTGAACACATAGTTAATGCTCCATGGCCTTTTTTCCTTAGTGCCAGTTCTGGTTGCTAACATACTTTTTCTCTGCATCCACCTGAATTAACTCAAAATACCTATTTAAACTGTTTTATCCAATTAATTTGGCCTGAGGTAAGCTAGTATCACTGACTACCTTTGCGAAGAGCTAACAGAAAGTTGCAGAAGGACCATTCTTCTTGGACAGCAGTACCTGGTAGGAATATCAGTTTCTACTCATTGCTTTGGTCTTGGCCCCCTCAAGCTTGTCACCAAGGTCCTCAAGAAAAGTTAAAATGTAGAGGCATCTGCAGTGCTGTTGGGAAAATGCCATAGCAGCTAGTAGCACTGCACTAGAGATTGTATGATTAGAAATTAGATTATTGTTTCATGATCCTCATTAGTCTGGATAAAGTAAAAAAGAATATTCACTTTTGGTTACAAATGGACAGGGCTTTTAAAATCATTAGCTTTAAAACAGCTGTCCGTTCTTCTCTGAATTTAGAGAAAGGCTTTCATTAGTTTCATGATATATGCACCTTGGTGAAAAAAGCCAAAGAAGCTTTTGTTTATCAGCAAACTTTATTAATCTTTGCACAGATAATTGACAAATTATCCAACTGTGAAGCCTCTTTCTTCAGAAACTACCCATGTAATAGATGATTTACAGGTCACCTGTTTTCTTGCTCTGTATTTTTCTGCTTGCTTCAACAATTCAGTATAATCAATTGATTCAACCAATCATGGAAACACACAGAGTAGAAAATACTTAAAAACATAAGTCCTGCTGTCTCCAGATACCTGTCATTGCACAGGGAATGGTTTCTGTTGGTACTTATTAATCAATACAGGATGTAAATCCAAATGGAGGTTACCCAAAACAATATACAAGCATGCTGAAGTCTATCTTATCCATGTATTATTAAAAAAAACCCCAAGAGACTAGGATTCAGCTTCTTTCTGGCAACAGTAGCTTTATTTTGAAGGAGGAGCAGTTTTCCCCACATATAACTAAGGAGTTATGCATCTATGGAGATCTAGTTGTTGAAAATCTGGCCCAATATTAAGTGAATGGAGAGCAACAACACAAACTTCTCTTCACAGCCACATCCATCTCCTATAGCTACAATTTTTAAGTGGCCCTTCTTCAGTTTCTTATTTCTTCAGTTCCACTTCCAAAACTCAGATTAGGTCTATCTTTTATATTAAATCTCAGTGTTTCCTAGTTGCTATTCTGTAACTTCTGCCTTCTTGGAAATTTGCTGCAGGACCTGTGCATTTTCATATCATGCCATGACAGTGATCTCTCCAAAGGATTGTCTGTTAGTGACTATAGTGACAAAAATCCCACTGAGTCAACAGAGAGTACGCTCTGGAGAGAAAAAAAGAAAAAGAATATACAGTAACTCTCTCCTTGTATTTGCTGTTCTGTCTCCTACTGTCCCTTTTTTACTCTTCTAGAACTTTTACCTGACCTTTTTTGTTCTTTATTCACCATTTTTTTCTCTTTTCTATAACGTTTTTCACTAAATTTTCTACAGATGTGCTTTTTTTTTTTTACATTATTACTTTTCTTTGACTTTTCATTACTCACCCTAACTTTCCATAGTTTTTGTCTCACCACCTCTTTCTAGGGCTCTTGCTCTTTCCCCTGTTCTTTCATCCATTCTTCTTCCTCAACCTTCCATTAAGGCTTCTCTCTGTTTCTGCAAGAAAGAAAACTTGTATCTCTTTACACTGAGTAATTGTTCTTTTCTCAAGTAATCTCAGTTCTCTTTTTCTCCCCCTCCTCTAATTTTAATCAGGTGGCAGTTTCACCATTGTACCCAAGGCGGTTGTTCCTCTCCCTTTTTGAGGGACAGGACCAGATATATAGTCAGAGAAAGGGAAGAGTGGAGATCATGTGAGAAGCAGGCAGTGACCTGCCATTTAATAACTGTCTTGCTCATGTAAACACTGGAATGTATGAAAAAGATAGCAAGATGTTCATTTCCTTTTTATGCACGTTGAAAATACTTAACTATTTCCTCTAGATGTTTAGAGACACTGACTTTCGCACCAAGATAAGCAGCAGAGTGGCCTGTGCTCACATGTATTTTAATCTCCCTCTGACCAGATCCAAAGTTCCTAACTTTAAAGATGGGGAAGGATACAAGGGTTAAAAGCTCCGGCACGTGCCATTAAATGCAGCACAGGCTTTGTGTCATTGAACAGGCAGAGGCTGCATTGCTCTGCACACTTTTCAGTTTGTGCCTTTATCCACCTCTGCCTTTATCATCCTCTGACCGTGATGCAGCAGTTAAAAATGTTTTCAGGTTGCCTGTGTCCATAACTTAGTAACATTTCATTTACATCATTGTTGGCAGCTGAAGATGTCTAAATACTAATCCTGTTAGTGTTGATACATCTGTCTATGGATGTTGGCATGAACTTAGAGGGTCCCTTAGCAGGAATGGGCATTCCTGCAAACCTAAAATGAGAACTATTTAACACGTCATCTCATAAAAATGGAGCAGGATTCAATTAGTCCTGCATTACATCTCTGAAGACAGTGTATGTGTTGGCAGTGCCTCACTTTGTGGCCTAAGATCAGAGTTAATTCCCAGTGGAAGATGGAAAATGCTTTTTTTGTTAGATAAATGTTAAGTGGCTATTACAATTTCAGCATCATTAGATTCTGTAAACTGTATTGCAAAGGTCAGTGATGATTCTGGCAAAAGAGGAAAAGTCAGTTTAAATCCAGTTTTGCATTTTGTGACCTCAAAGGCAACTAGCAGGTAAATAGTTAGTAATAACCACTTGCTGCCAAAGTACAAGGTATGGTCTTTTCAGATATCTTTTTATTTTGGCATGTCCTGACATACATCCCTGCACCAGTCTTTATCCCCTTATGGCACTCAGCAGGCATGTTGAGTCTACCCATTCAATTTAAGAGAATGATACACTTTCTCAAATCTAGTGTTCCAAGAGGAGATGTAACATAATGGCCTTTCTTATATGAGTTGTGTCTAAGTCAGGAATGGATTGATGATGCTTGCGTGTAAATAGTGAAATATTTTGGTTGCTTCTATTTTTTATTTTTTTAAGAAAAATCTTCTATAGATATGTACAGAGCAATACTTTCTTTTTCAGAGCATTCAGCACATCTTTTGTTATTTATAACACAATGCAAAGATTCTGTAAAAGGCAGTTACAGGATAATAGAACTATTTTCTTCTAGTGCTTACATACAAACTAACTGTACTGTGGAACCTGAGTATTTCTTCACTTCTAAAATTCCATAAATGTAAGATTCTATAAAAATAATATTTATATTTATTTTTATGATTCTGGCTATTCCTGATATGTAATTCCTTTCAAAAAGCCTGCTAAATCTTAGTAGTATCCACAGATGCCTCAGTTATAACAGTTGTAGTCAACCATCTCTAAGGCAACCAGATACATCTTGAGGAATCCATATCAATCTTGGATTTTTTTTGTTCATCTTTAGCAGGAGTTCATCAAACAAATAGATGATAGGGAGACAAATATATTCTCTTTATCATCAATAGGTCTGAAATGAAACAGTCAGGACATATATGGACATGCACACACATACATATGTATGACAATGTGAGGAATTACTGAACATCCGAACTGGAATTTTCTGGGTGAGTTCCCATAGAGTAGAGGACATTAGGTAACAGACATGAATGGAGATGGTAGTAGCCAACAGCATAGTTACTGGAGCATGTTCCTAACAAGATATATTTTAAATAGTCCCCGAGGAAGGTGACAGTAATCTTTAGCCGTAATGACCCAAAATCTCCTGCAAGATTGTCAGCACCCAAGTGGACCTACATCAGAGGTTTCAATGTATCCCAGAGCAGCCGAACAGCACGAAGCAGAACTGATAAGCAAGGCATATTTGTCCTTTCTCAGCATAGCTTTACCATCACGAGCATAGGCTGAATTGATTAATGTTGTTTTGTTGTTCAAGTTGTGTGGTAAACAAGCACAGATTGGAGTACCTTTCATGATTTTTGCTGTATAAAGCCAAACACAAGTAAAAGCTGTCGTATTTAATTTTTCTGTTTAATACAATCCTTATTACCTTGATTTGTTTAATTGTGTTTTAGAAAAATAGATACTTATTTTTGTTAAGCCACATAATTTAAACTCTGTGTTTAAAAAAAAAAAAAAAAAAAAACAAAAAAAACGTAAAAATTGAAATCCAGCTACAGGACATAGAAAGAGAAAACGTTTCTGCAAAGAGAATGGGTTTTATTTTTTTTATTGAGAAACAAGATAATTGTGTTTGCAGTCGACTTACTGCAAATATTCTAGTTTTGTAAAATGTATCTTTGTATTGCAGTGCATATAGGTAGACTCTTCCATTTCATTAGTATTCTGGGTGGTTGGGATGTGACAGCTAAATCCAGCCATCCTATGGGAGCTTGCTGTAGTCATAGCAACTGGATTGCAGTTTCAAATAACTATGTAGTGGAGGTCTGGCATATCTGAAGCACAAGGTGCTCAGTAAACGGTTGGCTCACTAATTAGTCAATATGTTTCTTAAAAAACAACAGTAAAAATCATTTAGTAAATAGACTAAGAAAACTCTGAGATGATTTTCAGTCAGTTTTACATCACTGGCAAATTGCTGGTAGTTTTAAGAGTTATGAGTCTTGCTTCCTGTTATGCCTACCAAACATTCAGCATTAGAGCCAACCCTGTTGGGTAGCTACAGCTATGGGTACAATCACCAATAACTCCACTAAGTCATGAGAACACTGTAAATGAGGGATACAGTGCTGCAATATTAGATGTGACAGTCTCTCAAGCCTCTGATGATTGACTGGAAACTCACTGAAATTACTGCAAATCTTAAAAAATCATCTGAATGTGATCTGGGTTAGGCTCAAAGTACAAAAGAATGATGAGATATACTAAAGAGAGGAAAGACATTACCTTATAACATTCAGTAAGATTTGAGTACTTAATTCCTTTGAATTTATACGGAAATCCCAGCTGAAATACAGTTCATTTTCTCAAACATTGTTTATGATGAAGTTCAAAACTAAACCACAAATAAATCATTGGAATTAATTACATGGGGTTTTCACCCTGAATTGGATCTCAACACAAGTACATATCAAGAGAGAAAAATAAGTGCCATGAAGAAGACAAAATGCTATGGCCTACCAGAGAGTGATGAATGAAGAATTAGAAGAATCACAAAAAATCTTCACCCTCAAGTGAAAAATAGATTATGATATCAATGAGAGTTATTACATATCGGAAATCTGTACTGACTCAGAAGACAAAGCCATAAAGATCATTGGTGATGCATGGAAAGATGTGAACATAGTGTTGTGGATGCTGGAAAATGTCCCGAGTAATAATGACAAATAAGTCAAATAGAGAAAGTATGATTAAAAAAGGAAGCATAGCTATTAGCTAAGTCAGCTGTGACCAATGCACAACTGGTTAAGAATTAAAAGAAAATATGCAAACTATATTAAATCCAAGGATATTTATTTTGATATGAAAATTTTACATATTCTGAAGAATGACCAAGAATGTTCACAAGTTGAATATTTTGTTTTTCAAGGCTATATGTCCAATTTGTTACCCAGATCACTTAAAAAGTTTATATATAGAGATAGATAAAATTATATTGATGTGTTTTATATATGTATAGTAGTTGTGGCTCTGCATCTCATAGAGGGTTAGCCTTTAAATCTAGTAGAGCTGTTGTCAGTTTTCTTGAACACAATTATTCAGAAACTATAGTCTGAAGAAAGGATTGAAATATGAACTCCAGAGTTGAAAACATACTTATGACTTTGTAACCCCTCCCCAAAAGACAGAACATGTATTTTCCTTAAATATTTGCAGGATATTTAAATAAGAGAATTTAAGTAATTCTAAAGAACTTGACCTTCCATACAAAAGAATTTGTACAGACCTTCTTCAGGTTTTGCTCAACAAAAAGGAAACCAAAATTATAGCAGGTGTAAATCAGAGAAGCATAATTAAAACAAGAAGAGGAAACTGAGAGCTTTCTTCATTTTATTGACATACTATGACTGCCTGATGTTTGGGGAGATTTGTGCAAGTTCCAAAAGATTATGTGCCAAAATGTTTTTCATTGAGTGAGAGATCTATCAGGAGCCCTCAAAAGGGCCATAGTCTCCCTGAAATCAGCTCAAAATGATTCAGAGCAGTTGTGCGATTTTGCAGCCCAGTTTTTCCCAATGTCTCCTTGCAAATCCAGCAGGTGCTGCATTTATTTCTGAATTAGCCTTCTGGTTTTATTCATCTTCTGTATTTCTCATATGGCCTAAAGATGACTTGGTGAAGGCTGTGGAAGTCTTATCCCAGATTTTGTTGGGACTAGTATCATGTTACTAATTCCAAACCATAGTAAACTGTGTTGGCATTAAAAAAATAAGTCTTTATTTTCAATAAAGCAAAATAAAATTGATATTCCAATAAGTTGCACTAATTATCTTTTTTTTTTCTTTTAGGGTGCTGAGAAACCTGAAGTGTCATTGCTAAAGGCTGGTAAGTGATTTATTTCATTAAAATCTAAGGCATCCACATTTTTAGTGAAACCACAGTAAAATACAGGTCAATTAAGTTGAAATCACATTTTTATTTGAGTTTGATTAGATAAAGGAGAGAATATTGTAAATAGTTTGGGCTGCAATTTTATTTCTGAAGGCAGATGCATTATGTTGTTTTCAATAAGGTTATTTCAGTGCATGAGACAGATGTTGTGTAGGCACTGAAAGCTACACTAGCTGTTCCAATGTCTGCATAATTATTCCTAAAGAATACATTATAGTTCTTTTAAAATTATTTTCATATAGCTGCAGGAAGATGTAGAACTTGCCCTGTCCTTCAGGTTCATAAAATAAATCTTCTTTCAAAGTAAATCTTCTTTTTGCTTGTCTTTCCTCGCATAAGCAGTCCTTTTAATTTTTTAGGCAGAAAAAGTCTCCCTCTCTAATGCAATCTGTAATGAATGAGCTGCTTTTAATAAGTTCTGTCGTACAACTTTTGGGGTTTGATATGTAGTAGATGTCTGAGACTTTTGAATGCAGTTGCTTTCAAATTAGCAAGGAGTAGAATTCCAGATATGAAATTGAATCTAGTAAATACTAGAAATACTACACTGAAGCTTAACAGGCACTTAAAAACACTAGTAACCATGTTTGTTTGTATGGCTAGTATGTGAAAAGGCAATCTCTAAAAACCACTTATTGAGGATATGGAGGTCCAAGGCATCTATAAAAATGATCTGGAGGCATTGAGCGAGTAAAGCTTTAAATATATGCTTAAGTATAACCCAGTGACTTGATAATTTCTTCCTCCAGCCTCAAGTGAAGCAAAACCTTTGCATTTATTCTAAGAAAATTTTACAGTGCTTAGTTTTGTACAATGATTGATTACTATATGCTTTACCACTTCATGCTCCACTTCCTCATTGGTGTAAGCAACAATATGACTACTCCTTCATCCTTTACGCTTATCTCCACAGTAGATGGATAATTAGTTAAACAAACTTGCATTGTGTGAATTTCATCTGTCTAATTTATGCATTAAGGTTGTTTCTGAGCATAGAAACTAAATGAGGATAGACACTGCTGATAGGGTTGTCATTAGCCAGGAGCTTTGGAATTAAATCTGAATTATCAGTATTGCCACATCCCAACTGTCACTCACTGAAACTCCCATTAACTAATGCTCAAGGAGGTCACGTGCTCACATGCTAATCACGCTTCTCCCACAAGGTATGTCCTGGCAACCCCATTTTTAGTTTTTGTCATAATGTCTGTCTTCAAGATAATAATTAAATATGCTTATTGCATATATTCTGTGTAATATAATGTAATTTTTATTAGACAAAATTTTCTTCTTATCTGCACATAAATAATCAAATGTAAAAAAATCCTTGACTACAGAAAAGTCTTGGTCTTATAAATTTTTACACGAAACACTGAAAGTATAAGCACATAAATAAATATAGTGTGCTGTCCTCTGTTTCAAATGTATTACGCCTGTAATTTCATTATTGTAGCTATCAGTTAAAAAACAGAATATTGCCTCTGCTGTTTGGAAGTCCCATAAGTCTTAGAATATCTTCAGAGATGAGGGTCATATTCACTTACTTTCCAATAGAAGTCATTAAAACCGCTACAAACTAATGCTTTGAATATTCAGTAAGTTTCTTCTTTCTGGTTTTTCTTTACAATTATGATTGCTGTTGCATATTTTATTTTTAGTTTCTGAGGAGTCATAAGCTAACTTGAATTCTGACATCCTTTCACTAACACATAAATGTTTACTCTACAACTGTTGTATAATGAAATCCAGGGCAAAATATGAAGAAAATTAATTATCTGCTAATGTGAACTATCTGCAGCTAATTCAAATTACCTCCTTTCATCAGATCCCAGACCCTCTAAAGAACAAATATTAATTTTTCTAGACATCAGGTGTCTAGTGCAAAAGATTTTCTAATTAATTAGTCCTTTTGCTAATGTTTACATCTGAGATAATTAAAGAATAATGCCATAAAGAAATATCTATGAAGATGAAGGGTTTTCTAAAGCAGTATTTTTGCAGACAGTAACATAAAATGAAGATTTTTCTAACCACATTTCCTGGAAAAGATGCACTTTTACTGATATGTAAAGGAATTCACAGCCATGAAATGATAAAATGCTGATCATAGGTGTATCATTATAGCAAATGAAACCACCTTCTTTGTGTTATTGTTTTAAGATATATTCAGATTAACTTATTTGTTGGATACCATTATTGCACCATTCTTGAAAGACTCCTATTGATGTTATAGATTAGATTGCTAAAGAGAGAACCTCAAGATAAAATTCGATGTTTGTTTTCAGATTTGGGTCTGTTCAAATTCTTCTTCCAAAATATATATTTTAAAGAATTATTTAAGTTTTCTCTGTATTTACTTGATGATTTTCTCGTGTAGAATTACTATAGAAAACTTACATAGTATAGGATTCATAGGCTTTTTGGTGGATGACGCATTTGTGGTTCCCATATTACCACTGATCTAGCAAGGCCACAAGCTATTCCTCGCTTCATTCCTTACTAAAACCTCCCTAGGCAGTGATTACATTTTAGTGGTTTCATTAGCTTCAGCCAATTTATATGCTGGGTTTGCCTTTCCTCATCACTTCAGTATAATCTCATTCTCCTCCCTCTAACAGCTTCCATATGCTGTTCCTCAACAAGAATGTTCATGACTTTCACTTTGCAGTAGGGAAGAGGAGCAGCATATTCTGTGTATTACAGCATTTGGAATCAAAAATTCATCTTCAGGATCTAGCCCAGACTTTGTAAGCCATTTCTGAAGAACAAGGCCTGTTCTGTTCTTGCCTGAACACTGTAAATATCACATAGCTTGCAATGCGGTCATTCCCAGAGAGCTTGAAATAATGGAAGCCTCTAAGCGACTTCCATTCAAAGCCACTCCTAGCTAAAGGGTGGAATGACATTGCTAAGTATGCTCAGAGTATGATGATCAGGGAGAAACTTTACATCACATTAATAATAGAGGAGGCTTGTCAAACTTGAAGTAATGAGGAGTTTGGGGTTTGTGGGCCTTTTGTGTTTATTTGTTTGCTTTTTTTTTCCTTTTTACTGCCTTGAGAACACAAAGTGAAATGGTAACATTTTGAAGTTTGGATTGAAATCGTGCTACTTGAAAAAAGACTGCATTAAACCTCAAAGGAGGTTCTGCCTTTAAATGCATTGCTGAACTTTGCAGTTTGGCAAAATGTGCTTACTCACACACTTCAGTTAAAAAAGACAGCTAAAAATAGTTAATACAATCTGAATATGCATAAAATAACTTTAAGGTGTTGAGCTATCACCTCTGTTGGATGAGAACTGAAATGTAAGCTAAAAATGGTACAGGCCAGACTATGATGCCCTTCTTAATTTTGCAAAGTAACATAGATAAGTGGTTTCTGAATTTTGGGATTCATCCCACCTGTGTGTAGCTATATGAAAGTTAGTCCCTTTAGTCCAAGAAAATTGGCTAGACTCTGTACATACCAACTGAGATGTTTGTCCCATCCCAAGAGATTCAAAGAAGTACAGGAAGCTGCAAGTTTGATGAATAAAGTCAGGTGGGAATGTGCACAAAATTTCATATAATTTCAAATGAAAAATCTGTTGTGAAGGCTTTCAGGTGTAGAAATTTCTTGTAGGTAAACAAATGAGAGAACACCCCAGATTCCCAGTGAGATGATAGTTCAAGAGCTAGGGCATCTGTGTGAGACGCAGGTGATCAGCCTGCAAGTCTGGGGCCTAAGTGCTTGTCAAATAATTATTTGGCTAGGTAAGAGCAGAAACTTGATGCCAAAACCCCTTTATTTTGTGTGAGTACTTTATATGTTAACAACTATTCTGGATGGTAGAATCTCGGAAAAAGAAATCTGGGAGACCCCCAAGGCAGAATAAATTATAGCTGCGTAGTTCCTGACAAATGTTTGTATAACCTGTTTAAAAAATCCTCCGGTGATAGCTATACCATGACTATCCTGGGCAATTAATTTCACTGTTCCTTCATTAGTACCAGAATTTTTTCTCAATCTCTAAACTGATTTGATGTAGTTTAAGCCCATTACACTTTTCCTTATCTACTGTAGCCATTGAGTTGAAGCCTTCCCTGTTCTTTCAATCTTTCCTTTGTTATGTTTCCTAAATCTCTGGTTATCTACCTCAGTTTGTCCACGTCTTTGCTAAAGCACAGTTGACACTGTTGACAGGTTCATTTGCTTCACTGAAGCAACAGTAGTGCTACTGAAGCCTTGCCAATGGTGGCTAGAGGAGAACCATTATGGCAAGGATTTTTCACATTATTTATTATCTGTATGTATACATGTATTCTTACACGCTGTGGATTATATGTTCCATATATATGTTTTTATGTTATATATGCTTATTAAAACAGGCACATTTGTAACATTTATTTTGTTATATATTTGTAATGGCATGACATTACTGTCTCATGCTTCACTTGTGGACAAATTTAAGTCTATTTTTAAACTTTATCTGTTTAGTTTGAGATAGTTTTTCAGTTTGTCAAGATCACTGTGAATTCTAGACCTCTCCTCCAATGTACATGGGGTCTTCCTTATTTTGGTGGGAGATGCATATTTAATAAACACATTTTCTGTTCGTTTAGCTAGGATAATAATGAAAATATTGAATAGAACCAGACCTACAAATAGGCGCCTCTATCTCCAGTATGTTTTACTGTTTATGGTAAACTATTATTAACTATTTCATAGGCCCAGTAATCCTGAACATTTTAGTACCTATCCTTTATTACTTTTGTGACAACTGTGCTTCCCTGGTTCACCTGTTAGAATATATTGTTTCAAAACCCCTACTAAAACTGAAATATACACGATTTCTTCCTCATTCATGTGATCTGTTGGCCTGTCAGAGAAAGAAATTAGAAAATTAGTGTGAGGTGATTTGTCCTGGACCAAGGCATAATCTTATTATTTTTCAGATGTCTAGTTATTTGTGATCGATTTGGGGGTGGGGGGAAATTCAGTGATTTCAATTATACTTCATAGCTGACTGGCTTATCTTTCTGGTATTGCCTTTCAATGATAGACACTGCATTTTACGTTTTTGGATTTTCAGTTCCTCACAGCTATTTAATGAGCTTTAATACATCTGAATTGTTGCAGCTAGTTCAGTAAAGTCATCAGTATGAGTAGCTGAATTGTTTTATCCTGTTTTTCTTTATTCCAAGATGAGATTTTACTCTTTTCTACAGGGTTAATTGTTCTAGCCACCTGCTTGAAGTTAACATTTAAAAAAAATAAAATATCATGCAGCATGTGAGCAGTCCTGGTATTCTGATAGCTTTCCTTCTCCAGTCAGCATTAGACTGACACTTGATTTCTCTTACTGCTAACATCTGCAATGATTTCTTGTTGTCTTTGATTTCTTTGCTAGCTACTTTCCATCTTATGCTTTGACTTTTCTCATTTTTTTTCTACACACTCTTCCTATATTTTTAGTAAAATTGACCTATTTCCACTTTCTCTGTGCTTCCTTCTTTGCTTGACACTGGTGAGGAGCTTCTGATTTAGTTATTTTCAACTTCTGTATTGGGATAGTTTGTGCTTGTTCTTGCACCATTAATATTGTTTGTGGAACTGCCACTCTCTGTAATTCTGTTTTCCCTTCATATGAGCTCTTACCTAGGGTTTTGTTGAATCTGTTGAACTCTGTTTACTTAAAATCCATTTGTCTGTATTTTGCTATTCAGCCTCCTTTCTTTCCCAAGTTACATTAACTCTTATCATACCATGGTCATTGTCATCCAAGCTGCATTTCAGCATGATCTCAGGCAATTCCTCTCTATTGATTAAATATACTGATTGCACTGATTGCTTTTTTCTGCCTCCTCTATATGTATGTGGTTTTGTGATATTTATCACTGCTATGACTTCCAGATTAATCCATGTTGTGCTGCATTTATTCTCTTTTTAAAGATTGTCTGGGTAGTGTAAATCTCCATTATTACATTGTATTGTGCCTTGGATAATTGTGGTACTTGTTCAAAAAAGTTCTTTCCACTGCATTTTCAGTTTTGTCATCTGTAATGGATACTAACATGTTTAACACCCAAGTTCAGGTTCCCAGACTTTCTGCAAGGATAACTTCCCAAATTTGGATCTCAAGACAAGTGTCATATGTGAACGTTAGCCTTTTCCATTGCAGTAAATTATCTAATTTACTAAGCTTCTGTAGTGATAGTCATTAAATGCTTATTATTAAGGACTCTTATTCAGCTTCTCTTGTTTCTTCCCCACACTTCTTGAATTAATGTACAGGTTTCCAAAGCATTGGGCAGATTGAGCCATCATTTGTCTCATTTCCTTCACAAAGTGTGTCCAAGCTGCTGGGTTTTATGTTTATGCATATTTTTGTCTTCATTATTGCAATCAAGGGCTATGGTAACCAAATATGAATTTGAAAAAAACTTCAAATTAAAATCTCTATACGAAGTTTTTGATCTCAGCATAAAAAAAAATATTGTTGTAAATCTGCTATTTGCTATCTTGAGTTCTGGATTTCACTAACAAAGGTCAGTGTCCAGAAATTCAGAAGCAGTTTCGGTCCTTATTGAAACATAAAAGATGGAGAGACTGTTCATACCTAACAGTATTACATGATGTGAGACTGCACCTTTTACTAACTGATTTGAAATGGTGGTGGTGGGAGAGAAGAGGGAGTTTTTAGTCATGGTTTTTAGACTACTTTAAATTCATGCCTGCCTCCTCGGACTTTCAGAACAGCACTACTTTTACTGCTGCTTTGTAGTTACATTATGTTATCATTCAAAGTAAAGCAGACATTTTCCAAAAGAAAGGAAAAACATGTCCCTAGAATTACATAGTGCTCAATTTATCTTTAGAGATATATGCATGAATTTTGATTTTGTGTATAATTTTCATTTGCCATATGTGCAAGCCTGGTTAATCATCAGTTTATACTATGTGTTGTCATAAACAGGTCTCTATTAACAAGCTTTTTGATTGCAAATATGTGTTTTTCTCTACTGTTCCAGTCCAGAAAAAGTAGTTGTCTTAGCACTTTCTTCAGTGAACATTACCAATTTAAAATAGTTATGGCAAATGCAATATTGCTTGGCTTTAACAAAGACATTAAGTGACTTAGAAAATATAGATACAGTATGAACAGCAGGGCTAATTCTGTAATTTTGAAACATGGCATAAACTTAAACTGCATTGTGTCCCTTAGTATTTACACTCCAAGAAGGTATGAGAGCCAAAAGGCTGGCTGGAGTTGCAGAAATGAGAAAAACACACAGAGCTATAGAATCAAAGAGTGGCTGAGTTTGGCAGGGACCCCTGGAGATCACCTAGTCAAAAATCCCTGCTCAAAGCAGGATCAATTAAGCAGGTTGCCCACAACTGTGTCCAGTTGGGTTGTGAATATCTCCAAGGACAGAGAAGCCACAGCCTCTCTGGGCAACCTGTTCTAGTGTTTGATCAACTTTCAAGTAAAACTCTTCCTTATGTTTAAACATAATTTCTTGTATTTCCATTTGTGCTCATTTTTTCTTGTCCTATTACTGGATATTGCTGAGAAGAGTCCAGCTCTGCCTTCTTTACACCCTCCCATCAGGTATTTACACATGCTGATAAAATCCTCCTAGGCCTTCTGTTCCCCAGGCTGAACAGTCCTAGCTCTCTCAGCCCCTCCCTGGTTGTAGGATGCTCCAAGAACTCTTCAATATCTTAATGGTCCTTCACTGGGCTTGCTCGAGTAAGTCCATGACCCTCTTGTACCAGGGAGCCCAGCACTGGACCCAGAACTCCAGATATGTCTAAAGTGGTGAGCAGAGGAAGATCACCTCCTTCAACTTGCTGGCAACTCTAATGCAGCCCAGGATGCTGTTGGCCTGCTTTGCTCCAAGGGCACATTGCTAGCTTTTAGTCAGCTTGTTGCCCACCAGGACCCCAAGTCATTTTCCACACAGTTGCTTTCCAGGTAGTTGGCCTCCAGCTTGCACTGATGCATGGAGTTATTACTCCCCAGGAACAGGACTTGTCACTTCCCTTTGTTGAACTCCATGATGTTTGTGTTGGCCCATTTCTCCAGTCTTTAGAGGTCCCTCTGAATGGTGGTGCACCCATCTAGTGTATCAACCACTTCTCCCAGTTTTATATAATCTAATAAATATAAAGGGAGCCACATAAGCACAGTGAGATTCATATATCTGTTTTTTGACTACATGTATCAAGGAAAATCCAGCTGCACAGATACTCTGCTCTTTTGACCGGCTTCTGGATTCTCTGAAACAGAGAAGACATGAATGTCATTGTGCAGGTGACAAACTCCCCAGAGGAACACTCTCAGTACCTAAGTGCTCGAGAACACAATGCCCCCATGCTCTGCTGTTCTGGCTGCTAGATCTGTTTGCCTTCAGAAAGCACGCTGTTTTGTTCCTGATCTAGTGAACAATGTCCAAAGGAGTTGGACTAGATGATCTCGAAAGGTCCTTTCCAATCCAAACCATTCTATGATCCTATGATTGGACTTTTCAGTAGGGCCTGTTGTGATAGGACAAGAGGTAATGGTTTTAAACTAAAAGAGAGAAGATTCAGACTAGATATAAGGAAGAAATTTTTTGCGATGAGAGTGGTGTAACACTGACACAGGTTGCCCAGAGAGGTGGTAGATGCCTCATCCCTGGAAACATTCAAGGTCAGGTTGGATTGGGCTCTGAGCAACCTGATCTAGTTGAAAATGTCCCTACTCACTGCAGGGGGTTGGACTTAAATGATCTTTCAAGATCCCTTCCAACCCAAACTATTCTATGATTCCTGTTGGATATTCCATTAAATACTTCTCAGCAGATATATATAAATTTTGCATTGGTTCTCATGCTGATCATATTTAGAGAGCATGGGATATAGTATGTCCAACATGACACTAGAGTTAAAAATAATCCTAGTTATGATGATGCTGGGTACAGATTATTACCGTATCTTCTTTATTGCTATTTAATTCTCACTCAGGAGAGAGTATGACATTTCTTGGTAATTTCATAGCATATTTTTTGACTTGATACATACTGTAAACTCAACAGCCAATGTTACAGTCACATGGAGTTCCACCCAAGCTTAGAGACGCCCTTTTTCATCAAAAATTGTCTTTCAGGTAACAACTGCTGTGACTGGTATAAGTGAAATAAGATAGAAAAAGGGAAAGGATGCTCTGAAAGGGAGTGATCTTTATCATATGTTTAAATTAGGAAATCCATTCATATATCTTGGAAATTAAAAATGGAAAAATAGGGGCAGATTGATACAGTTTTTAGATTACAAACAATTTCTTGGAAGAAATTCAAACTAATTCAAATGAACAGCACAGAGAACAAGACAATATTCAAGGACAACTAGGTAGAACAAAACTGCAGGGTAAGGTTAATTGGTACGGGTGGGAAGTCTTTCTATCAGGTTTAAGCACCGAGCACAACTAAATAATGCTGAGAAAATTGAGTTAGAAAGTGTACACACACACTATTTAGGTACCATGATGATTGCATTTCTGCTTAAATGGGAGATGTAGCTAACAGAAATAATTTTCCCATTTATTCACATATGCATGCAGAAAAAGACATCTAGAATTAAATCTGAAAGAAGACTCATGAGCTCCTGTCTGCAGCCTTCAACTTTAATAAGAGGAGTGGTCCCTCAGAATTTCTGGACTGCTTATGGTCCTAGTTTATTCTGACTATTAACTCAAGAGAACTCTTTGTGGCTTTCCCTGATAAAGCGAAAAATAGAAGTGTTGGCAACTCAGACTTATTAATATTGGGGTTTTTTTTATTTTAAATAAGCAGTATTTCTGTTTGCATTATATTTTTCATAACTGCTTTAACAGCAACCCTTTGACATGTGTTTTATGAAAATGAATACTTTAAGTCATAGCTATAAAGCACTGTTTCATAATTTTTAACTACCTATAGCAGACAAAACCATCATTATCCAACAATTAAGGTGCATGAATTATTAATTTTTAACAGAAAATAAACTACTTACTCTCTAATTAACTCTGCAATCAAAATTGTTCCAGTATATCATTATAACTCTTAAGATTTCAAATCCTAACTGGGTTAAACTGGCATAGTGTTAAAATAATTGTTTCTCTGGAATGTATAATTAATAAATGTGCAGGTCTTTATCATGATAGTCTTCCATTAGCTAACTATACAAAAAAGTATACCAAGGTATATGAAGGGTTCAGTCCAATATATTTTTTAATATGTGGAGCTTTCTCTACCGATCAGTGACAGAACCTAGATCATGCTTTATTCTCTATTGATATGCATGAGTTGTTGTGGAGCTTTGAAGAGACTTACCCCTTGGCCAAGACATTATTATGCTCACCACTGGGATTTCTTTAGAAGAACAGCCTTGTATGAAACCTACCAGAGGGATTTTTCCATGGACCTTAATGGAGTTAATCTTCTAAACTCCAGTGAATGTCAGTGAGTGCAATGGATGCATAAATTCCATTAATGTTTTCAGAAACTTTCCTGAATAGATTCCAAAAATCTGAGAATAGTAATAAAAAACCTGTAGTGGATCCACATATCCCTATTCACATTGATTCCTTCCCATTTTCAAATTCCACTCTACCAACCAATGGTATATAAAATACATGTATATATATGTGTGCCTGTATATATATTAAAAAAATAAATTCATATTTATGTGTGTCAATCTTTGTATGTATATGCATACAAATACATATGTGCACACACACTCCTGCCTACATAGCTAACTCCCACCTCACTGCTCTGTAGTCACCGAACAGACGTTTCTTCTAGGGGTTTTAGTAGAAGGCTCCTCTGTAAATGGACCATTTGTAAATAGCACTGTCAGAAAAATTTATCAGACATGCAAATAGAGTAATATAATTACTTACAGACACTCTGAAGTCAACATAAATTATACTGCATGTTTTTAAAACGTATTTTTGGACAGCTCCATGGAATCTTGAATTGTCAGTTCCTCCAGAAGTCTAAATTAAAAAAAAAAAAAAAAAAAAGTGCTTGTAGCTGTAAAAGTCTTGGTTACTTATTAGATCCAATATAAACATATCATCCAATATAAACAGATAAAATACACCACAATAGGAGGCATCCTAGTGACTATCCCACTTACGACAGTTTATTTATGAGAAAGTAAACAAAATATATCTGGAATAGTGGTTATGAATAGACCTAATTTCTTCAAAACACATATCTCGTGCATTATATGTGGCCAAGCAAACATAAAACAAACCATATTGTCTTCATGTTAAATGTACTGCACAGAACAGAAGGAATTCTGAATTAGAAACAGAAACTGTAACTTGTTATCGAAAATTTTAAATGCAGAGATTTATGACAATTTCTTAAACATTCAGTATTGTGGATATTAAAATAAAATGCATACAAATTCAAAATTTATTTTACATCTACTAAATTAGATTTAAGCTCATATCATACCATCTGCAGTCAAAATTGGTCATAGATCGCTATACATACATACATATATTTATATAGTTCCTCTGCTTTCATGGATAGTAAAATTTATTTGATGAAGGTAAACAGAATCTGGCACTTGGAATCAGGAGGAGTAATATACAACATTACTGTTCAAACATGTAGTGTTATACTCTGTTCCCTGGGGTTTTTGCATGAATGTCTTGTCCTGATGCCAGTGTCAACTCTTTGCCAAGGCGAAGCTTATGTCTGGTATTCTGAAGACTGGCTTCTACATGGACAGGAAAACACTGACATGAAAACTCCATGTATTTCAAGTATAAATTATTTAATTTAATATCTCTTGGTAGAGGACCCTCAAAAACATCTAGGGTATTTTCTTTGGAAAGCTCAGCTCCATAGGAATGATAGGCTCCCAAGGAGAGATTCTTCGTTAAGCTGTATATAAGAATAATGCACAGTAGTAATTGCAAAGCCGAATATTTCGCCACAAATGACGAACAAATAATGTGGAAAGAAATGCACGGCAGCACTATGCTGTGACACCAGTATTAAAATACTATATTATACAAAGAAATGTATACAAAATATGATTTGAAGAGGGAATAACCCCTACACAGTTCTCACTCTCTGGGACAAACCTCTGAGGAAAAGCAGAGGACTAAGGACTGCTTGATTTGTTTATATCTTATGCTTCAGCTGTACCTTCTACACTGTCTTTTTCTGGTATTAAGGCAGAAATATTAGCCTCATTATTTTCAAACAGAACCCCAATCTTTAGCAGAAATTCTGAAACTGAATTTTGGAGGAGTCTCCAGTGTCTCTAAGTGGTTTCGAGGAAACAGCTGGGGATGAACCGCAGTTATACAAACCTGTGGCCCCAACCTCGTAAGCTGGATCAATCAGCTCACGGCTTATCCTGAGGATCAGTTTTAGTATCTGTCATTCTGTCTTCAAACTGTCTTAAAGCTTTCTACCTTACTCCTTCTGGTTTAGTGCACTGGTTACCTCATAAAAGGATGCAGTGTTTCCCATCGTGAGGAATTTTTGAGTTATTTTTGTGAATTCGTTTTCTATGTAACTGCTAGTGCCTCTCTTCAGAGAGGCTGAAATACAGGTTTCTCTTAAGACCAAGTTGAACAACTTTTTTTCCACTTGTATTTTGTACACAGTACGATGGTAATATTTTAACGAATTATTCACACTGTGTGGACTAGTTACAGATAGGAACTAACATTCTTCTTGTTCCTTGCTTCCATAGTTTGTAAACCCATGTCATTAGAACATTTTTTATATATATATATAAAATGTGCCTCCTCTATGTGCCATTTGACCACTCTGTTTTAGTACTGACATATATAACCAGAAATAAACTCCATATAGCTGATTTCTTGGAAGCCTAGCTTGAAAACATTAATACTTGAAGAAGAGTTTATTGACAGTACCACACTCATTTGTTTATGAAATATGTAGTTGCATACACAAAAATGAAAACTTTATATAATCAGGAGTTTTAGTGAAAGGACATCCTGGTTTATCTGTATCCATACATCATATGAAAAATAGTAAGAAGAACTACTTAAGAATTTAAAACTATTTAAAATTACTCCCTATATTTTCTCTCTTTAAAGTTTAAATTGCACTTTAAATAAGCCCATTCTAATTTAGGAATTTGGGACTAGAACTTTCACTAAAGAATGAGTCGAATCAATTTTTAATCAGCTCCAGTAAGTTCATATTGTGTCGTAATTAAAAAGTAAAATTAACGGAGAAAATTTAAAATTCATTAACATTCAGCAAAAAAAATTCAATATAATCACAAGCAAAATTACCTTTGTGTTTGTCTGCCAAGTTGTGCAAGACTGCATTTTGGAAAAAACACTTTGACTAATAAGTGAGAAGATCATAAAGAAATCTTTGCACACCCTCTTACCGCAATGTTGATGAATCAGTATTAGCATTAATTGATATGCATGCATAATTTTAATTCATGAAAGTAAAAATTGTATGTGAGCATGTTTTGCATAAAACTGAATTGTTTTGATGCCCGGTGATCTTTGTGTTTGCTCCATTGTCATGGTGTTACAATTAGTATACATAATATATACCTTTACATAGTCATGCCTGTGAAAAGATTAGGAAGTTCAGTCTTAAAGTGTCATACTCGGGGTTTGTTATTACAGCTCTTGAGCTTTCATAAAGTAAGATAATATATTTCATAATTTGCCATTTTTGCCTCTATACAATGGGGAGAGTTGACAATGGAACATCTGAAACTCCTGTTATGCCCTCTGTGCTAGAGAAGACTGTGTTCAGACAACCCAAACTTTAGCTGGACTTTTATTAATTTGGTGTTAAGAATTTAGAAGATTATCAGAAGCTAATATATGAAATATCCGCAAGGTTTCTGCCTATTTTTCCTTTTTCATTTAAAAAAACCTACAGGGGTAAATGCATATGCTATGACTTCTCCAAGGTCTATGTGAAAAGGACTCTTTTTTAGGGAAAGTGATGCAAAGCAAAAAGACTAAACATTCTTATTTTGTTATTCTTGGATAATGTCAGTTAGGTAAGAATTAATACATGTCTATAAGAAATTCAAAAATTTAATCTTCCTTTTCTCTGCTTTTATGATTAAGTCCGATTCTTTAGGCTTGCTGGTGCCTGCTCTTCTATAAGTTCAGGTTATGTCTTGCTTTGAACTTTTAACATCTTTTTTGCCTACAAGGGGAGAAGCTTTCTCAAAGTTCTTTAGTATTCAGTGCTTTTTGACCTGTTAACCATTTCTAAGACTAGTCAATACTAAAGGAAATCATAATGAAGCAATAAGCTAATATCGTAATTCATGCTTTATATGCAATTTTGATCAACTATGTTAAGTCAATGTCAATATAGAATATTAAGGCTTTTAAGTGAAATAAATTTGATCTGTTCAGTATGTACATAAATAGTTTTCCATTATACTGAGAATTCAAAGTACCTATATAAATCTGTTGCTTGTAGCAGCTTTTAAACAGAGAATGGGACTGATTCTACTCATACTGATACTGATATGAGTATGGAAATCAGTTGGAGTGGGACTTCTGAAGTCCAGGGAACGTGAAAATTGAATGTGTAACCTGAGTGTTTAGTGCTTAGTATTTTGAATGCATTCTGTCAGTCATAACATGTTCCAAATGTGCTGAAAGCTCTCCTAAGATTTAGTGCCTCTGTAAAATGTATCATATGTTGACTTGCACATGTCCTATATGTAGCTCTGGTGGGAAGTGGAAAGGACTGTCCACTTTAGAAATTCTAATACCTCCTCATGGGAAGCACAGTCAGGGCAGTTTCTTTCAGGTGTATGTTTATGAGGACTCCATAGTATGATACTAAATCTGTGATATGAATGTAATAGAGAAATTGAAAGGTCTAACCCTATGGTGATCCTCCTTTTCTTTGTTCGTTGTCAGCTCTCTTTTGTACTTTGAGAGGATTCTCTCTCCTACTCTGGATTATTGGTCTCTGTAGCTGTGTTCTTCACTTGAATTCTCATAATCTGCTAGAAATTGAATGCCACAAGTCTGCTTAGACTAAGGCAATTGTCTCTGAACATAAGGGTAAACCCTATCTTGAAAGAATGAACGATCCTTTTATAATAAGGGCCAAGACAACAAAGAGAGATTAAAAGGACATTTTCATGATGTGAGTAATTGACAATGTAATGAACCGCAAAGTCATGGTGCCTTGGAAGCCAAATTTCCCAAATTCATATCTGGTAATTAGAGAACAAGTGCCTTCTTCCCTTATTATTACCAGACGGCATTTCTGATTTCACTAGATCTTTTCATAGTGCTTATATTTCCTGAGTAATGCTCAACATTCACACCAGATTAGCATTGCCAGCTAATTTATTATGTTCTGCCTTTTGTTCTTCATAATGTTTGTCTTGGCCAAATAGTGAATAACCAAAATAATTAGCTCATACTTTTGACTTTGTAAGTAAAACCAGCACAATATCTACACCATTTACAAAGAATATGCATCAAAATGAATGGCATTGACATAATGGCATGAAAGGTAGACTGCAACCCAGTGTGGCCAGTTTTCCTCACCATATGAGCTGCATACCAAAACAAGTATTGCTGGGAATGGTTCACAGAGAAATAACTGTGGCTCCACAGCCCGGTGGTGCTGGATATGGCCTGGCTGAAGGCATGGCTGAGCTCCCCAGGGTGACACAGGGATGCTGGTCTCAGTACTCTCTGTGACTGGGGATTTGGAGCTATAGCAGCCCCCTCAAATACCGCTCAATGTGAATTAGTTGTGAGAACAATTACTTTTATGTAAGTGTCGCAACATTTTTTACCTAACATTAGATAGCTACTGTGGCTTGAAGAAAGTAGACAAGAGATGATTCAAGGAAAGAAACCACTAACTGAAAAAAACAAAACAAAAACAAAAACCAAAAAAAAAAAAGGAGGGGAGAGGGGAGTGATATTTCCAAAAGGCAGGTAACCTCATAAACACAAATACAGAACAGGGATCTGTCTCTGAAGCATCTGGAAATGGAAAGGCATACTGCACTAGATATATTAGATGGTGATGTGTAATCAGTAATTTCTATGTTAAAGCAATATCTAAAGTAAAAGCAGGAAAAAAACACCAACCCAAACCTGAGGCTGTTTTATGAGAGTTTTTTCCTTAAGACCCTGCATTTTGGAGTAGATCACACAGTCTAACTGATATAAATTACATACAAGATAAAGTATTGTTGAGTAGTAATCTATGATAAGATTAATACTTTAGGATGGCTGGTGTGTTAGGATTAATTCCAAGAAATTGGCATAGGTGCCTGGATGAATTAGCACATTTGGAATGACAAATTTTATGGAAGTGAATGACAAGACAAATTCAAAAAGAGTTCAAGATTGCCTTCTTTTCATTATAGTGTTCTTTTTGTAGTAATATCTTCCTGTGTTATATTTAAGCTATTAATTTTTATATATTTTGGAACAAATCTAAAGAAAGCAATTAACTGAGGGATTAATTAGCAGTTAATGCTAGGGATGAGAGGCATGGTAAGAGACTTCTAAGTTATTCTAGTTTCACAGTTAAATCTATGCCTGCATGCAGTATCACTTTCTCAGCAAATGAGTCTATTACTCTGTGTGCACCTGGACCAGTTTCCACTTGTTTTTATTATTCATCCATGAATCTCAAATTACCTGAAAAAGCTATAAAACCTGCTCTGGAAAGACCTGTTTTCTCCCTACAGTTTCATATTTGGCTGTTTTGGGGGGATTATTCTTTTGTTGCATCCATGCCCTCAAGGACATTCTTTGAGAAATCTGTCTACCAAAAAATAAAAGCTGTCATGGAGGGTTGCTGAGAAGAAACACTGAGGCAGACGTTTTGCAGCAGGAGATCTGGGAGGCAAATACAGGTGAACAGGCAGGCATTATTATGCCCCATGCAGATGGCTCCCTCAGGGAGAGCTATTTTCCTGAGATATGATGGATAATTCCAGGTATGAATGAATTAATTCAGTGGGCAATGGGAATATTTCCCATTTGTGCAGCAGCAGAATGGGTTGCCCCTCAAACCACCAGATTAGTGGACCATTGGCTGCCTCTGAAATAGTGCTTTAGATGACCTGAAAAGATGTGCTTATTATTCACACTTCTCAGGTGGAAGAAGATTCTCCATTGCTGATGCCAATGTATTAATGCTTTATTTCATTAACTACTGCTCCTGCCTATTTAATTCACTATGGCTCCTGCTATATCTTCCTTCTGTCCATGATTCCTTGCCTGATCACTGAGGGATGGGCTGGCATCAAAGCATCTGTGGACATATCTCTCCCAAGCCATTGGCTCGAGTGTGGCAGAAATCTATGTTATTAATATACACAATGAGTCACACTACAGTTTGTATGTATAGGTCCTGAAAAAACCCCCACAGATGAAATAGTATCTTGGACAAAGTGCAGATGAGTGGCTAAAGTCTTGGGTCTTCTCAATATTAACAGATAACAGATTTGTGTAACAACTCTTACAGAGGCAGAGCACAATAGGAACAGTTAAACAGGAATTAAAGTATTTGAAAAGGGTTTGAAAGACATCGTGGTGGCTAAAATCAAGACAGCATATCACTAGGCAACAACACTGTGTTAAATGTTGCTTCTGACATAATCCTGGTGCTGAGGAGGGTAGGTTGGAACGTTTTCCATGCCTTTTGCATAAACTTGAGAATTTTTGTAATAGTATTCTTGTCCTGAAGCTGAGAAGAAAGAGGGTAGTGAAACTGCAGCAGTGAGTGATGGATGAATAGCTATAAAGACCAGTGCCTTCAGCCCACTCACTCAGATGTTTTGTAGTATTGGTGCTGAAAAAGGTGACAGTGCCAAGTTTTCAGCAGATGTCCATCACCCACTTCTTTTACACACCATCAGGCATAAATGCCTCAGGAAGTCTTTAGTAAAGCAGCAGGCAATATAATTCCTGAGAAGCAGTTATGACTTCTGATAGGAGACATATAATATGTGCTCATCTGAATAAATAAATGCCAGCTTCCACAGAAATGTGCCCGGAGTATTGCAGAGGATAACAGCAAAACTGAGAATGCATGGAGAAAGGAATGGGAACCTGCTGAGGCAAGGGATTTGTTTCTACCAACAGGAAAAGTTCAAGTGGTGTTTGGAAGAAGGGGGCTGTATGTAAAGAAGTATCCTTTCACAGTAACAACAGTAAACTCATTAATAGGATGGGGGGGTTTGCACTCATGTATTTGTGTTTCATACACAGAGTATAGCCAGTTAATATTTTTATGGCACACCACTGAAAAAAGGATGGCTGCAGAGAAAATACACCTTTTTGTCTCTCTTTTTGTCTCTCCTTATCATCTGTCCTTCCAAATTACATGGAAAACCAGGAATCAATTGCTCTTTCTGGCAACTCACAGTATCTCAGGAGTCTGTACTTTTCCGTATGCAAATTCCCACCCAAAATCAAAGTAGTCCGTTCTTTGTTCATGTTGGGTTAAAAAGCTTGGGGAAACTGAAGAAACATCCTTCCCTTGACATGCATATTCCCTTTATCTTTGTGGAGTTCCAAATTATGTCATAAAGCAAGTTGGTTAGTTCTTTCTTTTTTTCTTTTCAATAGCTTTTTTGTCATTCTTGCTGTTAGTGTACTAAGCAGAGGGAGTAATTTGGCAGGATAGCATCTTCTTTTTAACCCCAGGACCACATTCCCTTTTCCAATTTAATAGAGAGCCGAAAAATGACTTACTTTGCTTGACAGCTGTAACTAACATAGGTGTCTACTTTTCTCTGTGGATTGTCAGTCAAGGTACAAGTACTGCTACAGCCTATATTGGGTTTACTTAAGTTCTGGAGGAATGAGGAGGTTTTTTTAATGTGTATATCTGTTTTTTCCTGGGAAAGGAGTCCTCCAAAATAGAGGAGTCAAAGCATTAACTCAAAAATGATCAGCCAAAATGTCTGTTGATCAGCTTCTCCTTTGTGGATAAAACTCTTAAACAGTGGTGATAAAGTGTAATTAGTGCACAAGTGAATTCTTTAAAATGCATTCTTTCAGCACACTGTCATGTGGTGATGCACTCTTCCAGTTTCCTCCCTCTTCCCAGCTCAGGACTCACAAATATGCCTTTATTAATTAATCCTCAATTCTGCATTATTCATGAACATATGAGAAGTGTTAATTGTCAGAAGTTGTAATATTTCCAGCAGAAGTTTTAAGTACTTTTCCCCTTAATATCTACAGTTGGCTTTTATCAGAGACAAGTTATTCAGGAAGATGCATCTTTGGACTGATCAGGTAAGGCAGTTATTTTATATTATGTTCTCAAGTTTGAAGAATAATTCAGGTTTTGAGTTTTTTTAAGTCACATTGCAAATGAACATACTTTCCTTTTTGTTTCTGCTTGCTGTAGATAAAGCCAAAATGATGCTAATATTTGAAAAAATATTCTTCATTCTTGTTACCCATTTGAGGTAATATGTAATTCACCCATAGACCAGCTGGTTTGCTCTTCAGCTGCCTACAAACCTTTGAGCACTAAGCATCATAAACTGACAATAGTTTCTAAGGTTGTTATGCAGCTATTTGTCAATGGCAAGCTATATAGGAATTTAAATATACTCTTCTTTTTAATAATTCTTTTAAGAACAATTCATATTTTATTTATGATTTATTTATATGTTTATATTTTTTAACTGGTGAATTATTTTTTCTTTTGTAATTCTCTGTGACTACAAATACACTATAAAAAAGCACTTCTTTCTGACTGGTAAAAAGTAGGGTTGGTATTGCATAAAAGGTGCACAAATTTACTTGGGAATATTGTGAAGTGTGAAAACAAGAATGACCAATAGAAAACTATTTAATATCTATGAAACACATGTTTGTGCTTGATAAGCAGAAAAGAATTGTTTCCACCATGAGTCACTCATCTTTTTCTATGTGGGTGACAGAAATTTCACAGTAGCAATGTGAAATCCAGAAACCTTCAAAATATTTGCTACAAAAGAGGAAATTCTGCAACTCATTTTTTTGCAGTCTAGTTATCAGTAGCACACCGTTCAATTATCATGGGCATCACATAAAATGATTACTTTCTCAGAACTGTTTTGAGTACAGATGCAATAATTTCTTTGGAAACAAAGGACATGTTTTCAAGATTGAATTGTTCAATTTGATGAATGCGAAAGAACCTTTGGGAAGTAAAAATATCTGTACTCAGAGCTAGTCTCAAATCTACTTGTACAGCTTGGTCCGACTTCTAGTGAAGTCAATGAGAAGTCTTTAATTGAGACCTATGAAGAATTAGATACAACAATGTACAACAATCTCAACTAAGTGTTTCTGCAGAAGAAATAGTGTGGAGAAAAAGGAGAATGGGTACTATAGAGGGAAGACAATGAGTTGACAAAGAAGAAAAAATAATATGACAATGAAATACCAGAACAACTCCAACATTTCAGACATATGGAGCAGGATACTGCTTCCTGTCTATTCCTTTTAGGCTGCCTGGGCTTGATCTAGTCATCTATACCATTTAACTTAGTGGCAAGTGGCATTAGGTATCTTGTAGCTTGGTCATTTTGCCTGTTTGACAACAGCTGAGCAGTGTTTTTGTAAGGGCTGATAGAAGTTGTAGAGCCAAGCACAACGTGACAGTACCTGTCCTTACAGCAGCTGTGGGTACTCTCCCCAGCACATACTGCACAATCTCTAAGGGACATCGTAAATGTTACATGCTGTGGATAGAAAGGAAATTTGCCCTCGGACACAGTCTAAAGGATGTATTAAAGCAAGGAACACAGAGAATGTTCTGTAAATTTTGTGTGTTGGCCAAATGATTTGAGTGACCTGTGTGTTGCTCAGTTTACCTGTCTGAGTAGGCCACATATGTCAGGGTAATCCTGCCTGCATTGAACAGCAGCTTCTAATTAGGCACCTAAATGAAATGGCTGTATTTCCTGATGTTCCTAGGCAGGATGATTAACTCACATCCCTGAGTGGAACTCTGGAAAGTCAGACCACGTGCTTGTTTTTCTAATTCTTGATCTGGCTCAATGACAGGCAAGAAAAAGCTCTAAACTTTTTGCCTTTATATCTTACATTGTAACAAAGCTGAAAATGGAGATATTTTCAATTTTCAGCTTAGAAGATTAAACTAACTGTTCAGTAACTTGAACTTCTGCCATCTCCTTTTTCTCTGTTATCACTTAGTCACCTTGAAGGCAATCAATTCTGGTAGCAGAAGTCCTAGTCTTAGTGTGATGACTGACATTGTAAAATTGCTTAGGAAAATACTATTGCTGAACTAAATGGGCAACATCTATTTCTTTTATCCTTTACACAGGCAAATGCCTACTGGCTCACTAATCTGGACTTCTATCTGGGAAATCCATTTTCGGTAAAGACAAATTTTATTTACATTCCTGCGTACATCAGCTTTTTACAATTCTACCTCCAAGAGAAGTTTTCTTTAGAGATGTTTTGAAAGAAGATGTTACTAAAAAGGGGTCTAGCTTTGCCTTTCAAAAAGTTGCAGCCTTTAAATGAAAATTATTGGATTATAAATGTTTAGGACATGAAAGAAAGTTGACACAAGAAGTGTTTTGTGCATTAGAAGTCTAAATGTGTGCAAGCATTTGATGGAAATTTTTACCCACGTACCTGATGATAACATATGAATGCTCATGCTTTTCAATTTTGTAGCTGGCACAAAACACCTCTTTAATTAGGATTTTAAGATATGATGTTACACATTTGAGGTTATTTAAAAAAATTCTGGGACATGTTGATGAACTAGAAAATGGAGATATATGGTGTCACCTTTAACAAATGCATTCCAAAATGTAAAGGAATAGCTACACAATTGATGCAATCAAGCTTTTCTAATGTAATGGTGTTTTTAACAAGATTTGAGTGCCTGAAATTGATATAGATGTAATTAAAGTTCTACATGTTGATCTACCATGGCACACACACATCTCTGTTATTAAGTCCGCTCTACCAAAAAGCTGAAGAAACACACTCCAAAATGTATTTTAAAAAATTAATCAAGTATATTTATTCCAAGTCGGGGTATGAGCACTTATCTCCTGCAGTGACTGTGACTGCAGTCAGTAAATTATATACCTGGAAAGTTTTGTTTCACTTGTCAGTCTACTGAAGTGATCATTCACCTGTATGTTTGTTGTTTTCTGTTGCATTTATAAAGCTCTGATTAATGTGGTATCAAATCCTATTCTGCTTATGGCATCTGAAAGAAAATAGTGCTTATAGTTTGATTACATTTCTTTATGTAATCTTTCTACAACTTTCCATCTTCCTATCTCATTTCTAGTTTGTAGAAACATATTTTCTGTTATGTTCCTTTCCATTTCACATTATCTCTACTATGGCTGTTTTCTTATACAGCATAAATAATAATTTTTCTTACAGTCATCAATCTTCACTTATATTAGGAATTAATAGAATATACCTCCAGGCTGTCTTCTCACTAGACAGAACAAAAAAGGAGACTGGTTTCAGCTCCTAATGAATCATTCCAATTTGGGAGAAATACAAAGTGCAGTTCACTGAAATTCCATTAAAATCTTAGATATCCATTAAAAGTGCAAGTGCAAGTGTAATACGTTTAAATGCAGAATGGAAGACAGACTGGGCATATGAAAAATGAATGAGCACTTATAAAAATGCTTGTGCTCATTTCAAAAACTCTGAAGGTTACTCTGGAAGAACTCCAAATGTTGTGACTACAACCTCCTCTTTATTTTCAATACTGTGGCCTGTCATAGTCAGGAACTGGAAATGGGGAAACTCACTTTTACAAAGGCACCATTGTAGCCTCAGCATTGTATTACCGTAGATTCTTCTGCGTTGTAGTCTTTGCTCCAAGTTTGTCACTTCAGTGTTACCCCTAACTTGCTCTATGTAAGTCTGTACTCTATATGCTATCTTAATATAATTTGTAATATTTAAAGATTATTTTTAGCTAAACCCAAAAGATCTGAATTATCAGTTCTGTATTTTTCCCCATTTCCAAGCATCAGACCAGTTACTTATATTTCTCTGAATTAATTTGTAGTTTTTTCCCTTTACAATAGGTACTACAGTTATGTAATTAGCTGAAACTCTCTAGGATGTGTTGCTAAGACTTCAGCTTGCCTTTCCATATGGTGATAAATCTGTTCTTTTACACTTGGTATCATAGTCTTTTGTTCAAAGTCGAGATTTAATATTCTAAGGTATTAATTTAAACAATAACCAGATTCTGCTATTCTCTTTTCTAGTCCCTTACAGCTGCTCAGGAAGTTTTTGATGACTCAGAGAGGGGGGAAAGTAAAGGGACTGAATGCTGATCAGTTGGGGGCAGGGGGAAGAAAAGATTTTCCTAATAGAACTGGTTTTGATAAATTTCTCACCTGTGAGAATGAAAGGCTCAAGGCACCACAGTACCCATCCCAACACGCACTTCTCTGGCTGATGGAGCAGCTACCTCTGGCTTGGTACAACCCTGCACAGGTGCACACACCATGTGCTTATCCCACAGCACAAACCTTTTTTTCCCTCTGCAGCTATTGAAGGTCAAGGAAGGGCAGCAGGTAGGACAGTGGTGGCCATGTCACAGTGAACAGCAGATGGATAGTTGTGGCTGTGCCTCAATGAGCAGCAAATACGTGGTGATGGCATCACAATGGGGATGAAAAGAGCTGCAGGGGCAGGTCCAAGGTTGGGAGGCAGACTGGGGAAGTGAGTGCAGAGGATGGGAGGGAAAGGGGTACCCTCTCCCCTCAGGGGCTGGCTCTGGCCCCAGCCCCTGCTCTAGCCCTAATGAGCTGCAGGGCTGGTGACCCAGCATCTCCTGGCCATAAGTAAAGCAGGTGTGGATGTCAATAGCCTTTGCCTGTGGCTGAAAATTCATCTCATCCTGCTTCTTCAGAGGTATCTGCAGGAGAGGCCTTGGTGCTGTTGGAGCTATGGTTTTTGGGAGTGCTTACTGTTGACCTGCGTGGTATCCATCATGAAGAAGAAGGTGCTGGACATGAAAGAGGGTGATGAGTGAGAACAAAGTACTCATACAGCTGGTGGTGGGAAGCAAGGAGCCTCAGCAGGAAAGGGTAAGTGGAGTAGAGAGGAGAGGGGGAAGTGAGGGGGCAGGGCTTGGGCTTTCCTTGTTCACCGCAACCTGGGCTTCCCCTGGAGCTGTGGCCATGGACAGGCCACTTCTTCTCTTGTACTACTCATACATAGAATAATGTGGAATGTTCAAAGTTTGTTCAAAGAAAACAATCAGTTTTAATTAATTCAACACACAAGAATGGAAAATAATGAAATAATTGTTCTGGAGACAAGATTTGGTTGTAATATTGAAATCATGGTTTATTTAATACAGGACTTTTTTATTTCTATGTGACATTTTAATTAAACATGCTATAGTTGGAAAGGGAAAGGTTTCAAATAATTATGCTTAATTACTTAAGCATCATTTAATCAAAATAGTCTTCAATGGTCATAATTATCATTGTCAATTTTTTTTCTCACAAATACTTAGATATATCAGTATCAACCTTGATTACTATACTTATTGAAAACTACATTCTGATTTTCTCTTTTAAATCAGCAGTATATCTCAGGTAATTTCAGAAGCGTCCTTACTCCTTTGTATTTACTGTTTGTATCTTCAGTAAATGTCATAAACAACCATAAATCTACCTTTATAAATCAATTCAGTGTTTCAATCTGTTGTTGATGATTTAGTGACCAGTCATTGGTCAACACATGCATGTATATGCATTAATCTCTTGTGCATGCTGTCTTTTCAGCTAGGAGTAAAGTTTTTAAATCTAACTAAGTCAATGTGAAAGACTTCCAGGGATTTGAGTCTCCCTTTAAAAGCTGGCTTTATGATAAGCTTATAATAAGTATTACCTTTTATCTGTAATTCAGCTAATATTTAGATCTGCTGACTATTTATAATACATTAAATTTTAAGAATCGGCACTCTCAGGTTATGTCTGCATTGCAGCTGCTGAGGCAGTGCTATCTGAACAGCTTGAAATGGGTATTGGAAGCCAGCAAGATGCTGGAAGCATGGTGGTTTGTTTGGGTTAATATAATCTGTTAAGAAGCATGATAAATTAGTCCCTGTGGAGTTTCATGCTATCACAGTTTGACTGCTTCTGGAACCTGAGCTGGTGTATTTTAAGTTATCTTGGCTGGTGAGGTGCAGCGATAATGTATCTCATTAATTCAAAGTCTGGAATAATTCCTCAAGAATTAGCAGAGCTGTTTAGGTATAAAGACAAAATAAATAATGGTAGCGAGGAACCCATTCAGTTTTGCTAATTTTTGTAGGGAAGATTGTTGAAACAAGTCTCAGCACAGCTGAGCACCATTTTCAAAACAGAAGTAATATTTGGGTCATGACACTTCCTACATCTCCTAGCTTTCATCCCACTCTGAGCCCTACATTTGGAGTGTAGTATGGCTTCAAGGCCCTGAGACCTTCAGAAAGAGCCTCAGTGTCCCTGGGTAGCACATCATTATCAGGATGGCATTGAGACACCAGTTAAAACATAAAGCCTTATTTAACCACATCATCTCGGGTAATGTATTTATTTGTCACTGGTGCTGCATTAAACACCCAACAAATATGATCAGCAAAGGTGATAGGACTAACAGGAATTTTAAAGTCTTGGCTTTGTAAGTTGCAAGTTATTATTTTCCAACTAATAAGAATAATCAGTTTTTATTATACTCTTATAAAAACAGTTCATATTCAAGTCAGCAATAAAACATTCAGCTTTCTATAAATTTTTTGTTGAGAAAATGGACAAAAGCAACTACATTTTGTGAATATATTGCCATATAAATAGTACATTTCTGCAGAGTGACCTTCCTCACTTATTGGAATAGAAAATGATAGTATGTGCGCATTTAAAATTATATAGTGAACCTGAAGAAAATAAACTTTGTTCAGATGCGTTAAGGGTGAGCAGATATAATACTAGCCTTTTGGGAGAACACTGGAGAAGACCATTTCAGTAAATGTATAATAATCCTACATTAACTGCCACTTAGAAGAAACATTAGTGACCTAAAAGCTTAGAAGTCTAAAGTTACAATATTTTTTTTTAAGGCAAAAAAATCAAACTTAAAACCTATAATACGATTGTAAATAACATATTGGCAGTAATGTTGAATGCAGTGGAGTGATCAGTGAAAGGAGTGTTCTCCAGCCTTGTGGTGCTGGTAATGAGCAGTCCAAATCTTGTCAGTGGTCACAGTTTGCTGGCTGCTTACATGGGCTGGAGGTGGCAGGGTCTCCCTTTATGTGAGAATGCCTAAAGTCAATGAGCAAAGGCACTAAGCAGAAAATTATGAAAAAAGATTTGGGGAATGGTCTAGGTGATCTTAAGAGGGTCCTGTCCAACCTAGATGAATCTGTGATGAATGAGATGGTTGTGGAGACTTTAGGGTCTGGGATTTGCTTAGGAAATTTGTAGTAGTGATGAGAGCTACCACAGTGACCATGCTAGCTACTCAGACCTGTCAGTGTACCCTCATCTCTAAACCTGCTGTTCTCACTCCAGCAGGCTGGCAGTCCTTACTCAGAATGGTCTCAGAGTGAAAACAGAATGGCATGAAGGGGGAGACAGGGTGACAGGAAAATAGAGACTGTTGTTTGCTAAAATTGTCAGTGATTGCATACACATGGAAACATCATAAAGAGCTTCTCAGGTTGCTAAAGCTCAAATGCTTGTGACTAATCAATAGCATAGATGGATTTTAGATGGGGAACAAGAAATCCTGGACACCACCTAGATGCTCCAGAAGTAAGAATCTAAGTAGACTTCTAAGTAGAGAAGGAGCCTGAAGGAAGCAGCTGGGATCTGCCTTGGTGCAGAACAAGCTTGTCCTCTACTGGCTGAGGAAGCAGTGAGCCTAGTTCCTCACCTAGGAGCTGTAGCAGATTGCCTTATATCCACTCCCTGTTCTTTTGAGGAGGTTGCCGACTCCCCACTGTCTCCCCTTCTCGCTATTCTGCTATTTCAATATTTGAACCAGCACTAAATCCCTGGGAGGGGGCAGGTTAAGCCTGCTTTCCACTCTGCTTCCTAGCAGCTTTACCAGGTTAGTACTTGATTTCAGAAAGTTCTCATAAAAATATCACCATAAAAGGGTGCAGTCATTCAACAGAAAAGGAAGAATGTACAGTAATTTCCTTGGAGCAGTTTTTTGTATTAGAGCTGTCAAGATTCATTGGAATGAATGGAATGATGGTGGTTCAGGTCTCCACTAGATGAGAATAGTAATAGCAGCAGTGAAACAAGTTATGCCTCTCTTTTTCCTTTGTGTGTATTTTAAAGAACAGGGGAAAGAAATACAATAACACAAACATCCTGAAATAGTCCTACTTCTGAGTTTAGAATACTTAATGTTTTTCATCTCTTTCTAGCATGTATTATGATCAACAAATCCAGAATTAATATTAGTTCAGAGAAAACAAATACCTGATGTAGTCTTCCTATCTGTTCCATGACTATGTTTTCTATTTTGTTCTTGGGTTTTGTGTAGTTTTTGTGCTGTGTGTATTCTAGAGACTTCCAGTCTCTAGAAAGAAACATATTTTTAACATTCAGGGAAAGGAAAGATTGAAAAAAAATGCACCCAAAAGATTCATTCCATCCAAGAATCCTTGTTGATTCTGGTCACATCAGGTCCCTTTTAGAGTTGCAAGAGCTGTCACTCACTCCGAGATGTAGCCTGGCGTTTGAAAGCTTCTAGCTTGCCTCTTGACATCTCCCGCTCTGTTTGACTTGTTCAGCTTTATTTCTGTCATGATAATATATGTCCCCGAGAACCTCATTCTTTTCTTACCTATATTCAACTTAAGCCATTTAAGCTCTGGTTTTCGGTGAAATTTTCTGTTTTTTTTTTTCCTCTGTGATGAAACATTATTTTCACATCTGAGGATTTTAACATTTAAATAATAGTAAAAGTCTTGAAACATGTTAGTAAAAAAAGTAGGATTCTTTCAATTTTCCCTGCAATACTGTATTAAATGGGAAGTCTTATTGTACAACCTTATTTAGGATATGCTAATGAAGATGAATTCTCCAGTAAAATATGCATTTTCCAAATTATTGGGCTGAAGCCTCCTGTATGCAGTAGTTTGTTTTCTTTTACATTTTAAATTAAAATGTAATTGGAGCTTGGTCAAAACCGCCTGAAGTTGAAGACTCTCTGCCCAGCAATAACTTAATTAAAAAACAAATTAAGAGTAGGAAAATATGGAAGATGCAAAAATGAAAGATGTTTAGTTCTCTGAGGAAAAAAGAGAAACAGGCAAGTACAGTAAGGAGGAGAGGAAAAGAAAATACAGTGTGTGTTGCTGTTTGGGTTCTTTGATGAACATTTCCTTTTCTGACTTTTGATGGAAGAGTTGACTTGCATAGAAAACTCTCTGGATTTCTATTCATGGCCTTTTTTCCTTATCCTTTGGAGGTTAAATGCTTTTGAGTTACAGTTAAGCCAAATGTCTACACCTGTTTGGCAAGGGTCCTTCAAAGATTGCAGCAGCTACACTGGGCTCCAACCAAGGAGAGCAGCAGAAAGTCATATAAATGGTGTGAGTTAAGCAGATTGGGACATAAAATAAAGTAGATAGTGGATTTTTCTAGAACTTGGGCCCTTCTGTTAACTTCTTAGGACAAGAACTGATTTGATCCCTCTCGTCCCCCCAGATAGGAAAGGTTAGGGTGGGTAACAAGGAGCCTTAGGGGGCATCATAAGCAGCCAATTTGAATATGGAATTTAGGAGCATAATTGCCTACACATCTTCAATGAACAGAGACACTTTTCCAGAAGACAGTTCAAAGCAGAAACTTTATTTTTTGTCTCTCTCTTTCTGTCTCATATATAAGGAATCCATAAAGACTCTCAGAGCCTGAAATTGGGTAGGATGGAGAGTTCATCTAATCTCAGCCTAGGTATTGGTGCTTTGCTTTTCTGAGCCATCTCAATGAATTTTGATGCCATTATATTCCTGTGAACATCCAAGTAATTTTCAGATTAGTACACACAAGCTGCAGTTACCAAGTTGTGGTTTGTTGAGTTTACCAGGATTTAATAGCTCATAGAGAATAAAAGTGAATTACTAGTCAAGCAATTAGGAAGTAAGCTCTTCTAGATGATGGCAGAATTGTGCTCTATAGATGCAGAGCCTACTGTAAACCTTATGGACTAGACTTATATTTCAGTGTGAAGTCAAATGAAGTAATTTAAAGCTATTGGGCTGCTTATTAACATAGATAGCTACTGTATACATTTATGCAGCCTGTTACCCTTCCCATCTGAACAGAGAGGGACTAAAGTTCCTCCTTTGATCACATAAGGAGAGGTGGTCTCCCAGGAGGTCTCATTAGACTGGATTTTTTCAGCATTAGTGAGATATTTCTTTAGCATGTCTTTTGCTGGTTGTAGAAATGTCACTGATGATAGACAGAGCAAACCAGAGGAGATTTCAGGAATATTGTGCCTACTTAATTAATTTTGGTTGGTGTTCTGGAACTGCATAGCTGCTAGGGTAATAATAAGAATAAGGACAAAGTTTTTGTGTAGAAAATACCCATCCACAAATATTTCGGGATGTCTAATGCAATATAATAAAACTCTGAAAAGGCTATAAATAATGTGGTAATTGAGCCTCTATGAAAGTGAACAGGAACAAAATTAAACCGTAAGATAATGATTTTGTGCCATCAACTGCAAATTTTTGACATAAAATAATACTCTGTAGAATTGTGTTAACCAGAGAGAACACCAGAGCTTGCAAAGATGCAGACAGGTATGGTAGCTTAAAGTACTTGTATGGCATTAATCTGAGACAGATCCTGTGTTCTGCCAGGCACTGTATAAACCAAATCTAAGAAATGATATTTCATTACAAAAGAAGATGACCTCAGTTCTTTGAAGATTTCATCAAGAATTTATATTATTATATAAAGACAATGGTCCTGCAACAGTTTAAAAGCTAATAACTGAAAAAGGAGAATTTGAAGGCACACTTCTTTCCTACAGGCAACAGACTGCAAACGTCGTTCGTTCATGAATGCTGCGCCTGTCTGAACAAGATTTCTGGCTTTCTGTAACTGGAGTAGTGGTTCTTTTACACACAGCTGGTAAGCTACCAAAAGCGATTTGAATCAATTAATCTGCCTTTCTGTATGACATATTTGAATTTCCTGTGCTACTTTCTGAAGCAAAGCCAATCTGTGATTTATTTGAACTAAATCACTGTTCCCTCAACTTCCTTTGTAGGCCCTTGAATAGTTTCCAGAGTAGCTGCTGACTCTTAAGTAGGAATTTAGGCTATGGCAGTAGGATTGTTCTTGGTTTGGAATTAACCGCAAAGGTGAGGTTTGAGCTCAAAGGAAGGACCCTGATTTGTACACTTTCCTTTACAAATCTTTCAGTAAGGTTGCTTATTTGTGTGCTAAAGAGGTCAAGTCTTTTTGTGTCCTTTTCCAAGGTGCTTTGTGTGGACGTATTTACATAGAGACACTCGTACACACACAGTGTGACACCTTGCATTTAGTGGGTAAGATCACTTAGTGGATGACATTTAGTGGGTCAGCACAGCTACATTCACCACAAAACTGCAGTGGGCAGAAGCAAAGGCAAAGACACTTGCCCTTCATTGCTCTGGCTGCATTATGTAAGTGTGGTCCCTCATCTCGAAGCTGCTCTAAATGTTCTGAGCTGTGCAAGCCCTTGCACACCAAGTAACTTTTCCTTTTTCTATTTATCCACTATCTGTGAGAGTTCAAGCATGCAGTATACAGTTCAAGCATGGTTCTGTGTCACTTGAATATTCTATAAGGCAGAGAAAATTCAATCATCCAATTGAGCTGTTAAGGACGCTGTGCAGAAGTGACAAGGGAGCATGACTAATTTACCTTTTTAATGAGCAAAAGTTAAAAATTTCTGGTTGTATCATCTTTTACTCTTGGTATTTTAAAGTCTAAAACATATTCTAATTTTGTTTATTGCATTTCTTCATTACGTGGGAGGATGATGTGCTGCTTTAACAACTGTCCTTCAGAATAAAATCTCCCTCATATTCCTAAATACATAAATGTATGTAGAAAAAAAAAAGTAATGTATAGACAAAGCTCTTACTCTCCAAGCAAAGCAAGAAGTGAAAATAGATAAAACAGATTTCTCTCAAGCAAAAGGATCAACATTCTTGTGATTTATCCCCTTTCCTTTCTGGCTGTTCAGTCCCAAATGTCTTTTCTTTTTTTTTTTTTTTTTTTTTTCTTGACCCTTATCTCATAGCAGGAAGAGCTGAGGTGCTTTTATGCAAATAAGCTATAAAGTGTACAGGTGCTGACCTGCAAGGACAAATGATGGTTGCTTGCTTACAAGGCTCTCAAATGGTATCCCTAGACTTAGGCAGACAGTGCTGACATACTGTTTTGAGCTGAAACTTCTTAATGTGTCCATAGAAACAATTAACAAGTAATGCTCAGGGATAAAAGCAGAGGCTCCTCTTGTGGGTCATTAATTGCACAAGAGATAAATGTGTTTAATTTTGTGCCTGAAGCCTATGACAATGATATGGTATTAAATGCCATTTCTCCCTTAAATTAATAAAAAGAAATCCCTTTAAAATGGGAAGAGGCTATGTGGTTTAAATAATTTCTAATTTTAGTTGGGGTGTGTCTGTGTCCCAAATTAAGGGACTGCTTTTTGTTCAATACCTGTACAAGTTGAAGATGACACCTTATAGACTGCATCTCAATTGCTTCCATTACAGTATGCTGGCTAGCCTGATGTTTCTTGCTGATTGGCACCATTTGAAGCCTCAATAACAGTGATTAGGGTCCAGATTCTCAAAAGTGCTCAGCATCTTGCAGGCTTTTATTGTTCCTCTGAGTGCTTTTGTAAGCCTGGTCTCAGTATGCAATTCTGACAGCTTGCTTTCTGTACCTCCGCTAGTGGAGCTGTGAAGGCCTAAGGAGTGGAAGTGGTTTGGTTGTTTTGGGGGGTTTGTTTTGGGGGGTTTGTTTGGGTTTGGGGTTTTTTTGGGTTGTTTTTGGTCAAGACTAGAAAGAACTTTGCTGGTAGCACTAATGATGTTTTGGGGTATTCTTCCCTTCTTTGCTTTCTAAGACGATGGTAGGGTAACATTGACTTGCTTTGAGAGAGAAGACAGACCTTCAGGTTTTATTTGCACTGTAAAGCATTGAGAATATTTGTCAGAATGTATTTGACAGAAGCAATTGGTGTTGCCGAGTTAAAGGAAAGAACAGTTTAGGGAATGGGAGGTAGGTAAACTGAAGAATGGGTAAGTGTTTCCAGCTGAGGGTTAATATTAGCTGAGGATCTAGTGCCATGAAAGACTAGAAAAATGCAACACTCAGAGGAGCCAAAGATAGCACTTTAATTCAGAGAGGTCTGTATTCATTCATTATCTGATCTGGAAGCATTCTGTCACCTAAAGAATATAAACCACCAGAGAGCAATGAAGCCATGGTGGAAAACTATCGAATGTTAAGGCATATGGCTGGAAGACAAGTCTAGTTATACTTCATCTAGCACAGAACCAGTTGCAATAATGAGAAAGGGTGAACTAACTGAAGAGTCTTGCAAGATACAAGTATATATTGTCTTTTTATATACGTATATATTGTATATTCATAATATACATTTTGTATATATGTATATATTCTGTCACCTTTAAAGGTGACAAACACTATATTGCAAGTATTGCTGCTAAGTTTCAATACACCATTTCTCTTTGTAGAATATATGCTACCTTTCCTAAGAACCAGAATTATGATCTAGAGCATGAACATTTGTTTGCCTGAAACAGTGGATTTACTAATGATAAATAAAACCATATTACTTTTTTCATTTACAGAGAATCATAAAATTATTTATTATTTATTTATTATTTATTTTACATTGACTACAGAAGGAGCAACTCATAGACCAAGTCATGCAACTCCAGACATAATGTATTATTTATTAACATGTTTAATAGCATAGTCAGTTTTATTTCTTATATTCCAGAGCCTTATATCTCAAAGTTTGTCTGAGAAAGTGTGCTGTCGACCTCCATTCGGGTATTAATTTGGAGAAAAAAACCCACTATTCAGAAATGTCAAGTAGATTCTAGTAACTCTGCATTGATCATGGCTAAATAAGTTTGAAAATAACCACATGAAAGAGGTCCTTAAAGGGCTTTTCTAAGAAAGGAATTATGTTCTTGTTCAAAATGGGCGCTCAAATATGCTTGTGTTTCTTCTGCAGAGAGAGGATTAAGAGGAAACTGTCATGATAGTTGTGACTAATGGGACAAAATGTTTGATTCTGTGGCCAGATCTTTGTATGACCATGATTTTAATCTATCGCTGTCAAAAGTCTAAGATACAAACAGGGTGTCCTTACAAAAGCTCTGGCTTTTGTAGTCAGAATCTGCTGTAATGAACTCTAAGAACTTGTAACACTGGTCATACTTCCTACCTGACAGTGGGGTGTTCTAAGATTTTATTCCTACTTGATATCATTGAAGATGTCTGTTTTCTCTAATCTGAAAAGAAAAATGAATATTTTTTCACCTCATGCTTGGAGGCATTTCCCATGAAGTATTCCAGCTGTCATGATTTGGCTGATGCTAGATTATCATTTCCTCCAATGTATTCACCTCAGTGTATTTCTGAGAAGAATAAAATACTCTTACGGGTAAGCCAACTAGGTAATGTCACTACACTTATAGTTTAGAGAGATGTTCTCAAGACTACTGAGGAATGGGAGATTAGAAATGTAATGCATTCTTTTTAAGGTTATTACAAGAAACTTGAGGTTTTAGCAATTGAGTAGTGGACAGGAGAGTGCAGTTTTCTCTTTTTCAGCCAGGCAGTTTAATTCCATGAGGACTTAGGGAGTGCCAGATGGTGCTACTGTGATTTTACAGTATCTTAGGAACTTGTCCTGTTGGTTTAGAGTCAGTCACTGTTTCAGTGGTGACTCTCAGCCCTGAAGTCATCCCTCAATTCATGTGTTTATTAATTAAGAACAATTTTGAGAGTGTCTTCATTGTGGCAGCTCAGCTGGACAGGGAAATGCACTCTCTTGAGTTATATCTCCCTTCCTCACATAGACAGGATGAAAAAAGTATAGATTAAAACTGCTTTTGTTTTCTTTCTCTTCCTTCAGAACCCAAGGCAAAAACTAGCTTTGATTAATGGGCAGGACTGTTTACATAGAGAGTCCTGAAGCAAGTGGCTGGAAGACACAGGAGTTGCTAGGTGCCTTTGTCAAGCTATTTAATTCCTTTTAATCTCAGCTAGTCTCCCTCTAAAACAGCAGGATGGGGTCAGGCATTTATTCCTCTTCATTAGGCATTATCATTAAATGTCCATAAATGTTCCCAGTGGGTATAGGTTTGCCTTGAGTATTCAAGAAGGTGCTTTTTTTTTTTTTTTTTTTTTTTAACATGACATTATATATCTTTCTGTGTTAGAAAAATCACATGCATAGAAAATGGCTCAAAGACAGCGTGGGGTGGAGAGCCTGGCGATGGCTCTGGAGGACTACTCAGCAAGTGGGAGAAGCTGCTGCACAGCAGTTCTTGGGAAACAATCAGGGTGAAAATTAAGCAGCCAAATAGCATCTCAGCCATGCAGGCAGACAGAGAAACAGCCAGGCCTCAAATAATATTAAATTGAGTAAGAACCTAAAACATGCATCATTTTTCCTGCTCTATCTATCAAGACTTCTTTCTTTCTTATTTGCCTTTAATGGTTACAGCCTTAGAAATATTACAGCATGAAAACCAAGACACCTTCAGTCCCATGGCAATTAAATCTTCATTAATAAATCTGTATCTTATCCTAATTCACTGTTGCCATGCATGAGCAGCAGGTGAATGTATCATCTGGCTTGTTATGATAGTGTTTAAAAGAAATGTCACATCTACTTTTAAAGTAATTTTTCTCATTAGGTATTGAGTGCAAATGAAGTATTACGCTTGGCTGCAACACTTTGTGGGGAGAAGCAGTGGAAGAAGTTAGGTGAATTTTCAAACCAGTTCAAGGTTGCTACAGGCTCTAAAACTGAACAGAGGAGGGAAGTGAATACAAATTCACGTATCAAGTTCATCAGTCTAGCTGGTGAGTTAGCACGTAGTAAGTGAGAGGCTTTACTGCGTATGATTTCCTATGTTATAGGAATCATGATACGCAGTTGTAGGAATTCCATGGTTCGTGGAAATGCTTAGCATGCATTTTGCATGGGATGTAATTTACTTTGCTTGTTGTGCTCACTAACAATATCCAGAAAAAAAATTAGTACACAGACAGCATCACAGTATCACTCATCTCTACTCCTGAAGAGAGCAGAGATCATTTACCCAGTGCTCACTAAAGATTGTGCCTAAAGATACAGCCTGCCCCACTGATATTTAAAACATGCAGGAAAGAGAATTCTCAGTAGCTGTGGGCTTGTTGATGTTGTTTTTTTAGATGCATCAACTAAGCAAGCCCCAGCCCTGAAATGTAACGACAAAAGCAGTAGAATTTGCCATTCTTCTGGGTGTAAAACCCATCCATCCCTTGTAGAGATCACTAGGCCCACTTGGTCTTCAAGCAATATCTGTACAAAATTAGACAAGGAGATGAACATTGGAAACTACTGTGGAAATCCCAAGCACTTCATCTGGATCTGCTTAAGGAATCACAAACCAGATTTGAAAAAATGAGGCAAACATGGAATGAGAGTAGAGTACAAGATTCTTTTACGTAAATACTAATCCATGTAAATTTGTGTGGCAAAAGACTAGAATTAAAAAAAAAACCAAAACCAACAACAACAACAAAAAAAACCCCAAACAACAAAAAACCCCCAAAGAAATCAAAACCCAAGTGTTCCTTACTATATGTAGATTATTTGAAAAATCTGAACAGACATTGGCATATAAGAAATTGACTTTTGAAAATAAGGACTTGGCTTAATTTACTTGTGTTATATCTGTAATTGAAAAGGGGAGGGTGAACTTCACATGCTAATTCCCCAAAGGGCCCATAACAAATGCAATTACTAAGTTTCAAAATTATACATTAATGTAAGTTTTTAGCACTGTCTTCAGGTGACATTGGTTGTTAATTAACTGTCTAGTATAATATAGGTGTAAAGCATAACTCTACTTGAAATAATGTTCACTATTCTTCCATTCATTCTGTAATAACTTCTCCAGATAAAATATTTTAACATGAACACCTGAAACTTTAAAAGACAATTAAAATATCATTTTCAAGGATCCTAGATTTAGCCTGAAATTTTGGAAACTCATGACAAATACTTATGATTCTGAGGCATGCAAACTGATTCAGAACAGGAAAGTTCTTCAAACTTAAGATTTAATGAATTGTGACTTTTGCAGGGTTTTTACAGAGTCTATATTGCTTGAGTTGCAAATAGATATTGTTGCTAAGATATGAAACAATGAGCAAACTCTGTTAATGTACCGATAAATCTTTGGTATCTTTATATTTTTTACTATATGTTGCCACTTAGAATAATAACTCATTATAAAAACAAATTCTAATTAATTGTATCTTTGTGAGGGGTATTATGAAAAGTATACATAATGGAAATATATCAGAAGTAAATGTAGAAATGCAGAATAATCTAACTTCTCAGTTCGAGATGGAGGGCATGGAGGCAACCCTTTATATATGAGCACTTCCCTTCACAAACACAAACTAAACTTTCATCTCTATGCACGTAAGAAAGATTCCGCAGCTTGCTCTCTTCTCAGTCGGGCACAACTCCTTGCAAGCAGGCTCCTTCGTATTCCTCTGGAGCAGAGTGCCTGGGTGCAGCGAGAGCCTTGGTGGCACTGAAGTGAAAGGCCGAGGCTTTACTGAGCGATGTGTGGGGATGGAAGGTGCAGAGCTGCAGCCAGTGGTGCTGTGGCAGGCAGCAGATGGCATTGATGTATGCGACATTGCTGCTAAACTTTTCCTAGAAGAGAAGGGGAAGAACAAGAAAACTAGAAATTCATATTTGTGTGCTACAAAGATAGATCTAAACAGACCATTCTTTCTGCATTTTAAGATCATATAAGTTGTTCATGCAGCACATAAACAATCCACTTCTGTCACCTGTCGTAGTACAATGTCTGGGCAATCTAGGTGCTTGGTCCAGGGACTCAGAGCTACTAAATTGAATGCTGAAAGAGCTGGAAGGACATACAAATAATTCTTTAAATACTCTGAAATGCTGTCATTTTGTCAACTTGTCACAAGTTCATACGCAGTCAGCACCTACGGAGAAGATGGGAATTCAACTCTGTCTCACAATTTAACACAACTTGTCTGAAAGCAATGTGACTTCCCAAAGCCCTGAAACAGGCAAACTTTTTTCATCTTTTACTTTTATCGATATCCTAGTCGTGGAGCTCATTCTTTGTGATTTGTTTCAACAGAAGCTTTTAGCAATTTCTAAGTAATGATAATGTGGCAATTTTTCAGTGAAGCTTCTTCCTTCATTGAAAAAAAAAAAGAGGCATGCAAACTGATTCAGAACAGGTGTTTGTTTTTTTTTTGTTGTTGTTGTTGTTGTTGTCTGTTTTTTGTTTTTGTTTTTTTTTTCAGGTGAACGTCTCTGGAATGATTTCATTTCAGTAGAATTCTCTATTTCAGTGGAGAGTATAACCATATTTTCATAATTCTTATAATAATTTAATTTCATTGCATTCTGTAAGCTTCCTGGAAGTACCTGACAAAACTTGTACTGCCAGGTCTTGTGAGGTCCAGCTTTTCATTGAGGAGCCATCTATGCATCTAGAGTATATATCCCATGATGTATTTATATTCTCTTGTGGCTAAAATCCTGTAGTGTATCATGGGAAATGCACTATAACTACAGTGTCCAGTCTCTAGGGTGAAAGAGGGTTAAAGACACTGAAAGCACAATTCCCACAGATTCATACCCCTTAGCTTCCTGAACGTATTTAGAAAAACAATCAAAACTAAATGGATTTGAATAAAATTTAAAAATTTGGGTGCAGAAGAAGAAACTATATCTGCCTTTGTTGTTTCATTCCCACAGGTAATGGAGAGATGCTTCAGGACATATTATACACACAATGTTTTGTGAGCTTGTCTGAATAAATCTTTATCTGAATTTCTAACAAGTATGAAATGAAAGCCCTTCTCCCTGATGTTCAGAACATCAGTTACCATCATCTTCTGCTGTATATGTCCTGTTGCAGAGGTGACAACCAATATGGACAGAAGAGAGGCAGTGTGTATATATAATACGAAGAGCTCTTTCTTCACTTTGCATCAACCAAAGTACTTACATACTTGATTTGAAACACTGCAAATTATGGGGTAGTTTAGTTTCTAGTTCTGTCCTGTCTTTGCTTTCTGTGCTGGCCATCAAAATAAATTACAATATCAGATTTCATGAACATTTTCTGTGGTTAAAACTCCCTCTCAAAAATGTGTCTTCTCCTAAGATTTGGATAAGATAGAAGCGTATCAACCTATTTTTAGGTTATTTGTATGGTAAATCAAAACAAAGAAAGATAGTGAAATTCATTTGTTTTAAGTTTAAAGGGTGTTTTCTTTTTATACTAGTATGACATTAGTTGTTATCTTTAAATACTTATCATAATCACTTCTTGCCTAATAATCCCTGATTGCACTTGACTTTTAAGTTTACCTTTCCTGATTAGAAAGTCAGCTTCATCAAGTCAAAAATAGGACCCAGGAACAAAATTATCATAAAGTTAATTTATTTAGGGAAGGGAAAAGGTGTAGGGTGATGGTGTGTGGAAGAGAGAGTAGAACCTGAGACTGTCTTTAATGGATGCTTGCAAAAAGAGCTCTGTTTTCCTGATACTTAATACCTCTCAGGTAGAGGCAATAGGGAGCAAAATTATCTGGCTTGGACTATCTCAGTTTATGTGGCTGAAAAAAATAAATCCACTGTTCTTGTTGTTTATATACTAAATTTCTCTAATATGTTCCAAAAATATATACATATAACTCCTTGAGTGAATTTAAAGTGAATTAAAATGAACTCAATGCATTATCAACAGGTAGAAATTCAGGGACAAACTGCCAACTGTGAGGAGTCTTTAAAAAAAACCCGAAGAAACCATCCTGTATTTTTCCCTGGACTTTCAAAAACTGTTTTGAACAAGATCTCCTGTAGCAGATGTTCTGATATTCAGATAAAGTTTGTTCATACTAAGTGAGCAGAGTTATTTAACTAAAATATATGGACTACCCATTTGCCATTCTCCAACAATTGTCTAAAATAGGTATACCTACCTTCCACTCTTTCCTGAATAATGTTTTTTTTTTCCAATAGAAGGGCAACTTATTGAAAGAGAATAAATTAGTTCAGGGGGAAAAAAAAGAACCCAGCAGCATTTATTATGGCACCTAAAAGTCAGTAGTGCATACTATTTTTCTGAAAGTTAATGAAACATATAATTAAAATTCTCTTTCAGATTTTTTTTTTTTTTNGTTTTAACTATGGAGTGTATGTACTGTGCAAGCAGAACAGTTAAGTGGAACCTGTATCACTATTCAGACCTGGAGCAATTAGCATGCTAAGAAGCACACATACTTTTAGGTCATTTCTGTTCCAAAGTGCTTGTATCCAAAGCTGTCGTCTTTGATGATAAACAGCACTTTTGTTTGAGACTATTTGAATTTTAAGATGGACAGTATCGGCATTTTCTTTTTCCTGTATTTCTTCCTCTCCTATTACAAGAATGAAGAAACCAGAATATTTTATATGTAGACTGAACATAATTTGTCCTTCTTGATATTATTTTCTTTTTATCTGTAAGTTCATATGCAGCTAAATTAATTTTTAGTATGTAATATGTAAAACCTCCCTTTAATGGAATTGTTATAAGGATGTTGATGTTAATGGATGTGTTAAGGTAGTGCAGACTTTTTGAGAGACAGCATAAATCCCATCCTGCAGCATCCCCTTGAAAATATGCCAGATGAGCGAAACAAAACAGAGATTTTCATATAGAGCTTTGTATGTGGTTGCAGTATAAGAATTCCCAAAGATAGTTCAAAACTGGCTATATTAAAATCCAGTTCTTTTTGGAAACCAGAATCATTGCACAAAAGGATGACAAATAAAACCACTTATCTTAAATTGTGAAAATTTGCTTTAATGGCTGTTGCTGCTGATGAAAGAATCTGTATTAATAATTACATCTGCTTTGGCAAGGCTTTGTGAGTTGTATGAGCATCAGAAAATGTTTCAACACTTGTGATCAGATAGATCACAGTAAGTAAAGGCTGAGAAGAAATGGTGATATCTGTCCAGGTGCTGTGAGAATGGCTATACAAGAAGTCTGTCACTCAAGTAATCTACTCAGATGGGAGATAGAAAGAAATGTTTCACCTGAATCCTGTCAGACTTAAACAAGAAAAGAAAGGAGCAAAGGGCTGGAGAGATATTTGGGTAAAAGTAAGTAACTGCTTTCATGCAGCCAAAAGGGGCCTGAAGTTGAGGAAGGGATATAAGCAGAGTGCAAAGAGGCTGTGCTGCCTCTGGTGTAGGCGTGAGGCTTCTGGGATGTTAATATATGTTGCTGTAAGGCTACAGAAGAGTAGTGTATGAATAAAAAGATGTATGGCTGAAGCAGGTGAATGAATTTAGTTGTGGAGACAAGCATAATATCCAATGGAGAGGCAGTAGGAATGCCTTGGTGAAGAGCTATAGAAGGAGAGGGGGAGTGAAGGTGTCTAGCAAAGGCTTAGTGGGAGCAGAGGGTTTGGGTTAATGCTGCTAACTTTTTTCCAGGGCTGGAGCTCAGAGTTCTCACTGGATAGCAGTAGGTATTCATTCACTCTATTCAGCTGGTAGTATGCGTGTCTTTAAATGAAATGATGTCTCTGTGTTACAATGCTGAGTATTTGGCCAAATGGCTACTGGATTGCTAGGGTGGTAAGTAAAGCCTGTATCTGTGCTGCTCAGTGCTACTGGGATGGGTAGTTCCATTAGCAAAAAAGATATTCCCAAAGCTAAATTCAAGTCATTTCTGCGTAACAATACTTTAACAGGAATTTTGTGACAATGTGAGGTACAAGAAACTTTGGATCTGAAGCTGCAAAATTCTTGAAGCAAACAATAAGGCTAGTCCCATGTATTGTCTGGCCAGCCATTTCTGAAGGCAGACATTTATGAAGGTGTTGACAGCTAGAGTTAGGAGAAAATACTTAAGAAATTCAGAGTAATTTTACGAGGTGATACTACAGAATACTTCAGTAAAACCTGATGCCAAATGTTCCCCACTCTAGTTGAGATATGACTCTTTTCTATTGTCTATTTCTGTTTAAATCTAGAGGTGAACCTATTCGAAGCTATTAGAATATGAGTGTATACAGAAAATATGGTTGTATTGTATTAGCAAATCCACATGGGGAAAGAGGGGTTTCACTTTGCATCTTTAAAAGTCAGAAGAACTATTCTTTTCCCCATTTCTTAATTTCTGTAAGGTGACTATTTCAATACGAATTCAGAGCAGTCTTTGTGGATGTCTGTTACAGCAGCCCTGTGGTCTTTGCCCAGGAGCTTGCACTAGGTAGCAGAGGGATACTTCAGCTATGTACCCAACAGTATACCTATGAGTGTAGTCCTGTATTATTCCACTTCTTTAGTCTCAAAGAATTTTGATTAAACTTCCCAAGGAGTGTTATAGGGGAGGAAGGGAACACACTTGCCTGTAGTATTACTATTCTGATGTCTGTCTGTATTCAGAGAAATGTTTTATCCAAAGCATACTGCAGATACACTTAAAAAAAAAAAAAAAAAAAAAAAAAAAAAAAAAAAGGTTGTTGAACTTATATAGCTTATACAGGCTTCCATAGCAATGCTTTTATGCTTTTAATTTTTGTCTTCTGATCAGCATGTGTACCTCTGAGAAAAAGAATTAGAATTAGAAATGCAGCTTCTGTCTGATGCTAATGTTCACTTGCAGCCTCTCTATCAGAGAAATGGAGATACAGAATATACAATAATCAACAAACTTGGAACCAGGAAAATTCCTAAAACTTTCTAGGTAGTTGAGAAGTTGCTTTTTAGCAGTCTTTCTAGATGAAGGTTCCTAACCGTTTTTTCAAAACTGATATTGTGGTAGGCAGGTCTAGTAGAAAAAAGGCAAGCAGAAAAAAGGAACAAATGGGAAAATTAAGAAGAATCACAGTAGTAAAAAAAAAATAAAAAAAAATCAGTAAGAGCCTAAAGTTTGGATCCCCCTAGCCTCACTTGGTCAGTATAGTTTAGGGATCAGACAGAGGCTGAAAAGGTATTGAAGGCTCGCTCTGTCACCTATTGCTCCTTTTTGGCTGTCCATCCTGTTACGCCTCTTAATTTATAAATAAGGAGGGCCAGATGGCAATCTCATACTGTTACTGCTCTTTTGTTGTCTACTTAGAGTGTTAGCTTCTTGTACAAATTGAAAGCTTGGCTATAATTTTGTTGTTGTCCTCAGGAACTGTTCTTTTTAATTTTAAAATGCAGTTTGTACCAGTTATTTGAGTCTAAGTTTTGATGACTTATGGCTGTAATATCATGATTCAGGTTGCATTAAAATTGCTGGCATTGAGGCATGAGATCTAGCAGATGTTTTCTGAGATGATGCCCTTTTTGGTGTTTATACCATCAGAACAGCCAAGTTATAAAAGAAAGGAATCAGAAAGGGCTTCCTTTGCTGTCTTCCCCCCATGCCCCATCTCTCTCTTTCAGAGATGCTTGTCACACTGGAAATTTGTATGGCTGGAAATCTGAGTTTGTTTAAATTTCAAATAAATGTATGTGTTCACAATCTGATACTGTTACCCAAGTAAGCCACAATGCATTATGCTGTGTCGTGAAAAGAACCACAAGTGAATGAAGTGCTCCTTGCTATGTAACATATTCGGTCATTAAAAGCACTGCATTTTCCATATGCACTCACTGCTTGCAGATAGCTGGATGGCATTTTATGTAAATTTTGAAGAAAATAAATCCTATATCGGCCGCATAGAAGGAGCAGACTTAACCCCTGGGCAGGATCAGAAACCAGGGCACTTGGAAGTGCTCAACAGTACCTCTGTGGGCTCCCCTTAGAAAGGATGGGTTGTGTGAGGATAGGTGATGTGGTCCTCAGTGAGCTTTTCCTAGCAAATTCAAGCTACAGGGTTATGAGCAGGTTAAGAGTGTGTTTAGACTTGTCAAGATTAGTCCCTGAGCTAAAAAAAGTCACTTGAACATCTGATGGATGCCCATATTCATCCATCCTCAAAATATTCTTGGCTCTAATGTTGTTTTTAACTTCAGCATAGTTATTCTACAAGACAGAGAATTTAATGGGAATTTTGGCATTTGACTTTCCCTAGAGCATAAACTCCTCAGAAATCATTCAGCTAAAAATGACACATACTCATAATCAATTATAGCAATTTCTTTGAAGAAATAATCCAAATTCATAATGTAATTTATTAGCATCTCAAATGGTAGTATTTTTTTCTTGGTGAGGAAAAGATGGCACATTTAGCATCTTCCCATGTTATTTTTTAATTGCTATCTATCACAGGTCACCATATAGATGTTGAAAGTACTATTGTGCGTTTGACTGAAAATCAGGATTTGGGATATTCTTGAGGAATAGCTGTACTGGTGGTTTATGTTGCAGAGACTAACAGCGATTGGACACAGCTCGTTAGTGATTACTTGCCAGCTGGGACAAGAAGCCTCTCCAGAATGGTGACCAACAAGTCTGTGTATAAATGGAAAAGCTTAATTTCCCAAGAAAGCAAATACTTTTGCAAGAAATTGTTGGGGCTGCTTTTGATTTCTGTTGCTAAAATTTTTTCTTTTTCCAGTTATATTCATACAATGTGAATCAACCCATTAAATCTTACTTCCTAGAGAAGTAAATTCTACTTCTAATCAACAAATCAAAATTATATCAAGAATTATAATTTATTGTCTCATTATCTCAGTTCAAATTTAGATACCAGTGAGTAAACAGAGGCAAAGATCAGTCCTGTGGTACTCATTGCCCTTTGCTTATATAAAAGATTCTAATTTCTACAGGTAATGTTTTCTAAAATGATTGCAGCACTAGAAAAAGATTTTACTGGGCTTGCTGTAAGACTGTGCTCCTTGAAATGTCACTATGCATTAAATTAACCATTTCTCACAGCTCTAATTAAGAAAAAAACTAACCACAAACTCTCAAATCATTAATGTATTTCTGATCATTGATTTGTTTCTTACTTTTACTTTTTCCCAGTTAAAGTATTTTATCATCCTTAGTATTTGATCCATGCTTTTGAATAAAGTTATAGACCACCTAAAAATCATATACCTCATTTAATTTCTAATGTTTTTTTCATACTGGAAAAGAGTATTAGACTACATGGCTATTCAGTTACAGTCAATTATTGTTAAAAGTTAGCTTTCTTTTTAACTGGACATTGTCCAAAATCTGTGTCCTTCAGCTGCTATTTCAAATGCCTCAGCTAATTTTGTAGCCATCTACATTGAATGCCAACAAACACTTGGTAATTTTCAATGGCTAAGTCCCTCATAATCCTTCCTGTGTCATCTTAAATTATTTGGACTGCTGCTTAGCATTGTGTCATCAGCAATTTTGTACCTCTTTTCATTGATTATATGAGCTAAGTTGTTTCTATAGAGAGAGCATCAGGACATAGAATAGACTAGAAATAAAACCAGTTTAAGAGTGTTATCTAAACACTCATCCCTAAAGAGTTACAGACAGGTTTCATAATGCCAATCTTTATGGGGTTTCCCAGCAAATGTTTTGAAGGACAGCAGCAGCTCAAGCATCCTTCAGAAATTTATCATGCCAGTGACAATAGTGTCACTGTTGCAACGTGCGTGTAATATGCAGCAAGGTGACTCCTGTCACCTTTATGTTAATATATCTGAGCAACTTATCTAGTGTGAACAATATTCAGTGTCACATGCTATTGTTTTTCTATTCAGAATTGCATTGGGAATAATTCCTGATTTTTCACAAGTATGGAGAGTATTTTAAGTACTCATAAAAATGTATCTGCTGTCCATCAATGTAAATTCTAGATAGCTGTAGTATTTAGCTAATTTAAGTTGTACCACAGGGTTCTGTCTTTCTCCTGTGGCTTCATAATTTTTGGAGAAGAAAAGTTAATACAGTATGGAGCACAAACAGTTAAATATAAGTGGATGTTTTATATGGGGGAAGATTGATAGCAATACTTAAAAAAACCTGAAGCCTCCTTTCTCCCAAAATGAGAGTAGAGTAATGATTGAGAAGTTATTCAGAGAATGGACATTTTCAAAATATTTCCTTTTGAAGAAGCCCAAGAAAACTTCCATTGCAAGCTCTCGAGCTGCTGCGGGTTGCAGCAACAAGCCTGAAGGCCTGCCACAGAGTTGGGACCCCATCTCACAAACTCCTGTTAGGCAAGCTGCCACAGAGCAAGACTTCGAGATGTTATGCTACTGTTTCTAAACACTGTTGTGCAATATCCAGCCATCTCAAAGAGAAGATATGTGGTATTCTGAAACATGAGCTACTTTATCTCTGTCTTTAAAGAATGGCGATATAGCAGATGAATTAGAAGTATAAAAATGGTCCAAGAGCATCCTCTTACCATCAGATAATCTGTCATAGACTCTAGCTATTCATATTTCAGCTTTTTTTTTTTTTTTTTTCTCAAAGATGTGCAATGTACTAGGGATTTGCTGTATTTGGACACCCTTCTCATCACATATACTTTGAAATGCCTGTGGTTAGTTGCAAGCTATTCATCTAGAAATAATTTACACCAGCTCCTCCACCTCTTCTAATTTCATTTTAAAGTCTGTTGCTGTAATTCCTAGTCAGGGCAAGAAGAATTTACAAGAGGTGTGAACAACAGTGAACTTTATTTCCAAGGATTAGAACTACTAAGACTAGAATACAAAATGACAACTTCATTAAGGAAAGTTTCATCTAATTTGTAACTTCCTACTATGGTATAAAAGTATCTGGAGTCTCTAAACTTGTTGAGTGTGTCTAACAGCATAATGAAATGGAAAAATAAGTCCATCTTTCTGGAAGAAAATGTATTGGAAATCAGTGATGTTTTTCCTATATTCCTTATTTACCTGAGTTAATTTCTAGTGTTTATAGGCAAGTATGGCTTAAAATAGTGCTAACCTGCATGCTTTTGTTTACTCTAGGAATTAAGTACCAAACAAAAGGCAAAACTGAAATCTTTAAGCAACTAAACTATTTTTTCTTTCACATACTGTTGAACTATTGACTCCAATAGACTAATACAGGACTAAATCTGGGAAGTATCGGAGTTTCAAACACTATAGTTAAGTGTTTCATGGTTCATTCATCCCTTGACCTTTGGGCTAAAACAGTCAATAAGGAGGCAAATTACTGTCAATGATAACTGGTTGTTTTCCACTATAAGAAATCTTTCATACTTCAGTTTTCCCTGGGTATGCTTTATTGACTTTCTCAAGTAAACATTTAATATAGGCCAAGGGAAATAGCTTTTAGCTATAAATGAGCCATACTAGTGTTAAGAATTAACTACCCAGTTCCTAAACTGAGAAACAGAATGAAGGAAAAGACTAGCTTGGATACGTGCATTTAATCTGTTCAGATAATACACGCAGTTAAAGTCTTTCAATTGCTTCAAATTGAGAGTTTATTAATATTACAGTTCACGTTAGGCTTAGATTTTAGGGTATGTTTTTGTTTTGTTTTATTTTGTTTTAAATCTACTATTAAAGCCTAAGGAGTTTTAAAGCAATTCTCGTCCCTTCTGTGGGACAGGGACCTCATTTTTTTTTGAATCAGTAGCCAATGGCAAGCAAATTTCTTCAAATAGTATCTGTTCCATCTTTCAGGTAAAAGTGAAGCATGGGTGTTGTAACTTAGTGTTACTACTCCAAATCCCTGTCTCTAAAGAGCTCTCAGCTGCTGCAGTATAAGTGTCTTGCATGACTGAACTCTTGAAGGAAGAAATGTGAGGGACAGATGTACATTTTTCAGACTTCCTTTGAAGCCCTTTCCAGATTTTTTTGTTGCATTTCTACTTGTATTCTTTCTACTAAACTCAAGTTGAAGATTTGGAGGGTTGTTTACTACTGGTTCAACAGATATCTCACTTCTTCATCCTGCTATGTCCAGATCTGATGCACTCTAAGACATGTTGGGCAGATTCTCCAGACACAATTTGTATGGATACTTGTGACAGATGTAGGCTATGGTTAACGTAACAGGTAGCATGGTTTGATAGCACTGGATCTAGAAAGCAAAACAGTTGGTGTTGAGGACCCATGTAACACTACACATGTCTGGGGATCTTACCTTAACCTAGGTCTCATCTGTGCCATGAACTGGATGTGTTTTAGCTGGAGTGTGTGTTCCTCAAGACTTGTCTTCCGTTTTAGTTTCCTGCAAAAGAAATCCAGTTTGTACGCTCTGAGAGAACTCTGCAGTGCACAGCAAAGCACGCTAGGTTGCAATAACCAGGAGTTTTGGCATTACAAGTACATTTCCGAGGCAAACTGAAACATTAGTGTGAATGCAGCAGTGGTTTGGATGTATATATGGTGGTGTTTGTGCTCTGAGGTGGTCGGTTGTTTTGCTGCAGTAACATTAACCTTTCTGCTAACATTTCTGCTCTCTGTTGCTTACATAACAATACAGCTTTATCTGAGACGATAATACTTCATGCTCTTGGTTCTAAAGGGTTTTGCTCAAATTTTCCTATTGGCTCATTTTGTTTGACAAAATTCAGTTCATTGCCTAGAGCCCAATGTGTGTCATCAGTCACAGGATGGTAACTCAACCAGATGTGAGATGCTATGTGCTTTAGGCAGTCGTCTTTATTTTCTGTTGTGCTTTTTGAATCATATTCTCTTATGCCAGCGTAACTCGGAAGTATATACTTCAAAAGATGCTCTTTTACTTAGATCAGAGTTAGTTTAACAGAGTTCGTTAAAGTCAGTGCAAGGCTTTTAAGTGATTTTGGTGGGATTTGATCAGAATCTCAGACTCTTGACTTCTGCATCTCACCCATAGTTTCCCTGTTTCTGAGAAAAGTTATGTATTCAGTGTCTTCAACCTTATCTGTATTCTGATAACCTTGCTATATACATTCTCTTATCCATTAATACTATCTCATTGAGTCTAGTTAAACTAAAATATCCGTTAACAAGACTAGACATAGCAAAATGACCTGATGACAATTGGTCACTTTTCTTGTGTAACACCTTTTTTTCTTGTTTCTTATCTCTTTTTGTAGTATTTTGTACTTTTATCTCTAGACAGCTGTCTGAAAAGTAACTATTCTGAATTTCTTTTAATTTTAAAAACCATAGGAACAAAGCGTCATGCAGTTCACAAGATATCTTTCCAGTCTGTAAATGCTTTGATATGGAATTACAGTTTTTATTCTTAGATTAATGATCCCTCAGATAGAATCCCAGCACAAATATTGTTGCTTGCTCCTGTCCAATTCACCTTTTATCCGTCAAGTGTTGCCATTGAGTAATTGTCAGTTTCTAGTTGTCTTGTCTCTGTTTGTTGTGAAATCATTTGACGGACTACTAGTTCACTTCTTTTGTTTTACTTACTATTTTATCATCTTTAAAGAAGCAGTTAATAAAAAGCGGTATTTCTCTTCCTTGCTGCAGTATATTTTGTTTTAGAATACCAAAAGCATATAGAGAAATGTTGACATTTCAGCAACTAATGTTCTAAAAAAATAGAAAAATTCTTACAGAATATTGGCTAGAGTAGACATAATTCTTTCTACCTTAGTGCATGTTAAAAATTACCTGGATGCTGAAAAACCACATTTGGCCACAGCCCTAGAAGCCTAAAGTGCTTTGTCAACCAACTGGAGCAACAAAGAATCTGGAGTAATGAAGAATGTGGATTTAGTGCTGTTCATCATGTAATTATTTTTTTTTGACACTGGGTGAGTCAGTGAGTTACTAAAATGTGAGTCTGTACCTTTGCTTAATTGAAGTACTTACCTCACAAGTGCTTATTATTCAAGCTGCATGTGTTATCTTTATTAATTACATTAATTACCTTTTAGGCACTCTGTAAGCTTACCTTTCTCAAAATACGCTTAGACGGAAAGCCAGGAGTTCTTGATTCACTGGTTTTATTTTAGGAGAGGACTTTACAAAGAAAGTGGAATTTGAGATCATGACTGTTATATTTTTTGGGTCTATTTTTTAGTTTAAATATAAACTCTGGGTGAAGGGGCATCTACACCTGCTCTGGCGATTTACTTGTACTCTTGGCCAGAGCTACTACAGGGATTTTGGAGGAGAGGTGGTTTCTCTCAATAGCATCTGCTGCATAGGGCTGCAGATGTATTACAGGGTACCATGCTTTCTAGAGAGGCAGAAAAAATGTAATTTGCAGCCTGGTGCAGAGATAGATGAGGGAAGCGACCTTTAGCTATTGTTGCAGCCGAGGGGCTCAGCTGGTCCGTGCCTGTTTCCCCTCTGAGGACATTGGCAGATGAGCAGGGGGAGCAGTAACAGCTCAGCAACTTAGTGCCACTGACTCCATCTGTGGGACCCCAACAGTTTTAATAATGGCTGGTAGAAAGGGAGGTGCTTTAATATCTTCTTCCAAGAGATGTCATGTCATCCTATATTTACCCTATAAGCTGACCGTTCTATACAACTTCAGGAAGGGAAGTGTCTTCTGGTTCTGCTTTTTCTATGGTACCTAGTAAAGCAGGACCCTACCCCGTTTCTGGGACCCTAAGAATTATCCTAGTACAAGTAAGAATATACAAATACATCCATTTTCCAGGCTTGCTGAGATGGCTTAATCACCAAACTCATCTGGGCTCCATGAGTGAAAGTGGGTGGTAGCTTCTTTCAACACTCAGGAATAATCACTTTATGTTGTGGGAAGTAACTTCTCTCTACATCTACATAAAAAAGATAACTCTGATGGAAAGGCTTATTAGAAGTGCTTCTGCCTTGTTAGGACTGATGATATGCTTTAGAATACAAACTGAATTCAAGAATAATATCCCTATATTATTAAATCAGTAGAGAACAATTAATTTCTTTGTGTGGGTTTTTT
>VXBL01008568.1:1770015-1917983 GCA_013400195.1 Aramus guarauna | reverse complement strand
TTTTTTTTTTCCCTATCTGCAGCCACTGTCTCTGTATAGGCTCCTCTGTCTATATCTGTCAACCTAGCAAATACGATCTGAAATATATGTCTGGTAGACAGGAACATTTGCCAGTACCATACTGTTTTCATCTGTCAACTTCCTAGCTCGTGTTTACTTCTTTTGACCATAAGTTGGTGTGTTTTGTTCTCCTCTCACATAGAAAACTTCCCTGCTCTAGCATATTGTCCCTGTATCGTATCACAGTACATTCTGATCCTTGGCAGTCGTTAGGAGGAGGCAGATCAAGTACTTTTTCAATGTGTGGAACTGATTTAAGTAAGGAACATTATCTTTTTAGGTACTGTGGCAGTAATTTATACTATTAATGATTCAATACAGGGAAATAAGTTTCCCAAACTGTAGTTGGAAAGCAAGAGGAAATTGTCTCCTCAAGATCTTTTAATAGACCAGTTATCAGATTAGCAATCTGTTAGCAGCCTGGACTGTCATGAGCAGGAACCTACGCACAATATGAGCTGTCATTTATTTTTAGAAACAGAAGGAAAATGAAGAAAAAACCCTGAAATTTTTCATGTCTCAAATAGTGTTAAAGTTACCTTATCATACTGGAACTATGCTCTGTCAACACCAGTATCCAGCCTTCAGCAAAGGCCATAGGGAAATGCACTGTAAAAAGAGGAAAAACTAAACCAAAAGGTAGCCAAAAGGCAATCCAACCCAAAGATCCTAACAAACAGAAAGAATCCTTTCCTCAGGTACATCCTTTAGCTCCTGCAGGGAAAACAGAAAACAAACAACATGTAATAGATGTTAGTCACTTAACATGCTGGGCTTTGAGACAGAAGGTCCCGAATAGTATCCGACAGAATACAGTAGTGAAGTAGCAAGGAATTTCTTTATTCTAAACTTTTATTTAGTGGTAAATGAGAGCACTTGAAATGGAAGCACCTTGCTATTATCCTGTCTTTCAAGGTAGTATCTTTTTGTTTGTTTGTTTTTGTTGGTGGTTTTTTTTGTTTTGTTTTTTGTTTTTTTGTTTAGTTCTGTTGGGGTTTTTTTAATGGCACTTCTGAATCCCTGGCGTTATTTTTTACATCACATTGTTGTGTGACTTGGGTAGAATGTGGGGTTATAGGGATTAATTTTGGGGAAATCATTCAAACCATGTCTTTAGCAGGTGAGCTGTGCTGGCATATTGCCAAATATCTGAACTACTCGATGCAGCGGCTGAAGAGTAGTTGGAGATTCCCAGCATACGCCCCGTAGTGCTTGTTTATTTCTGACTTGAAATTACCTATAAAATGAGCAGAAGTTCAGTAACAACTTTTGCCTATTTCAGAAGTTGGTTTTGATTCCTATTTCTATAAATTGTGTCTCACAAGCTCTCTTGTGTTTCATTCAAACTAGTCACTCTTGGCTAGTCCCTGCAGACAAAAGCTGTGTTAATAAAATGCTTCTGTTTTCTACTGGTGTGAAAAATCAGTTTATTAACCACTTGCGGAGGTAATATGAAAGGCGTTTTTAGAGTCCACAGTTTGAGATAGCTAACTTTGAGAGTGACTTTAATCTGTTGGAAAAACTGTATTAGGTTTACCTTTTTGATAGAAAATGTTCCATAGAGAAAATATTCCATTGACTGTGTGATTGATCATTCTTTCCTTCTATTTCCTGACCTGATAGTTGAGATTATTTTGCCACAAAGCAATTCTTAAATAAAACAAATTCAGTGAGAACTGTAAAAGCTGTAAAGATTGTAAAACTTTTAAAGAATCTCTACAAAATTTTTCTTTTCAACATCTTTGTTGCCTATATGCCATCATTCATGGTTCCCCAGCACATCAGAAGAACTTTTCCTACAACGTGCTGGTGTTGCTTGTATGCTTTTGAGCAATGGTCAGATTTGATGTGCACTGACATAGGTGATCATATGCAGCTACATGTGCAGTTGAGCAATGCCTAGAAAGTCAATTTGCTATGCTGGTTTACAGCTGGATGATTTTCCTATATTTATGGAAAAAACTGGTATGACAGAATGGGGCTGAAATGAAGCAGTGTGTATTAATACCTAAATCTTCTTTGTTTCTTCAGCCTCCCATGGGGCTTTCCGTGTTAGACTTGTGGTTTTCTAAGCCATACTTGAACAACTCTCCAAACCACAAATAACTATTTGAGATGGATTGCTATGGGCTGGGAATGAATTAGACAATTGACTATCCTTTTAAAGACAAACATGACTAAGAGGTGTGATTGAAAATCAAGGCAGATGAAAAATCTGTGGACAGCTTTATTTCATGAGGAACAGAGCTTGGAGGATAACGTTTCTTTTGAAAGTATTCACCTGCATTTAAAATGAATATTGTAAGACAAAGTTTTGTTCCTCTTTGTTGTTCTGAAAAGCTGTTTTCCTCTGATGAGAACTTCAGGAAAATAGAATAGATTACACTTTTTTTGATATTTCTATGGAAAATAGTGGGTAATAAAAAATATGATTTAGCGTGGCATAGAGCCACTAGGCAAGAGATGTGCAAATGGACGGGCAAGGCTACAGTACTTAGTAATAACTGAGACCACTTGCAAACAAGCAGTTCTTGTGAGAGTTTTGGCGGTTACAAAACAAGCAGGAAATCCTGGCCCATTTAGTAACTCAACAGCTGCACTTGAGCTTTACAAGGGCAGTAGAATAAATTCTGCTGTTCTTATGCTGGCTTGTTTCTAAAGCCCCTAAATACAAGGGATTTCAAACAAATATTTCTAAGTGATAAAGTACTGCAAAGAACGCGTCTGCTCTTTTGTTTCTTAAGCTCTTATAGGTTATGAAAATATACAAAACATTTTCCTGCAGAGATCTGTATGTCAAGTTCAGCCTACCATGAATATTACAGTTGAATTATAAAACCCTGAAAAATGGAATGTACCTTGTGGCAAGATAACATTTACTCCAGGAATGCAAATGATTATCAGGGTAATATTTCATGCTTATGATCATATTCATTTTGTTAATGTACCCAAGTGTCCACTCTAAAATTATGGGGAAAATCAATCTCAATGTGCACAAACAGATTGATGCCAGAGGCTGAGGGACAGAGACAGTAATTTTGATGCCTGCCTATCTTTTGAATGTGAAGCAATGGTGGAAGGAACCTGCTTCCCTGTACTTTGTGCTGTCAAGTAGCAAAGCCAGTGTTGTAGTCTATGATTAAAGGAGGCGTATGTCATAGTTCAGGTCTATTTCTGTGTGACAAAGCTTTGAGTTGTGTTGTATTACTGTGAAGTGGTTCATTTTTTGTTCCATCACTTTGTCTGCCAGAAGTCTCCAGCTAATTATAAAGTCCAAGGAGGACAAGAATTTGAAGTTCTTTTGCTGGGTTGGAAACAGAAAATTCAGTGCATTTTCTTTCCAAAGCAATGTTCATCTGGTGTCGTATCAAAAGGTCTGAAGGGATAAACATATTTTATGTGCTGGTTTAATGGCTGTTAAATCCTTCACTGAAGGTCAGTATGGAAAATCTTGATTCGGTGAGGGGAACTGCTTAAGCACCAGTACCGTTCTGCTATGTTGCCTCTAGCGACTGTATCAGCCACTTTTGTGACTGACAATTTAATTGTAATACTAATGGATTCTTTTCCCAGAATTAGGATATCATTTTGATCATGAATGACTATATATAATATTCTTTAAAATATCACATATTGCAAGCCTTTGCACTGAGAATTTGATTGCTGTAAGTTACTGTAAGTTTATGAATAAGATATGGCAGAGAAATAGTTGAGTAATTTTCTGTGTGCATATGTGTATTTTTATACAAATGGTCTACTGTTTTTGCAGATGGTTATATTATTCTCAAACCATATTTTCCCTAATTTGTTAAGAAATGCATTTAGAGGTATCTTAAGAAAACAGACATATCATTTATTGATGGCAGTATACCTTTATGTTCTGTAAAATACCTGTTGACACAGAATTTTTCAAAGCAACTGATTCTTTCATTTTTTCCTATATGAGATATTAGTAGTCACTAATAGTAGCTTTTCTGTATATTAGCTTTATTTGTTAATTGAAATAAAATACATTCCAGCAAAAACATTATCCTGGAAACAAACAAAAAAAGCTTTAAATTAAACACCCAAGGATAAGTATTTGGTAAATAAGACAAAATGCCTATTTTTAGTTAAAACATTTCCCGTAAAACTGGTGAGGGGCTGGATAGAGGTTTGGACCCAAAAAGATCAAATGACTTAACTAAAATAAGAAACTATATCTTCTCAGTACATATCTGTATATCTTATGGTTTTGTAAAAGTTTATTTGAAGCCATTACTTAAGAATTTCACCAGTATCACAGTAAATGTGACTGAACTGCTTCTGTACTGCCTAATAACATATAAACTGACTGTAATGGAATGAAGTTATGTGCAAACAGGGAATGNAACCACCAAACAACCCCCCCCAAAAAAAACAAACAAACAAAAACCCCCTTACTCTTTCTTGACCTGATTGTAACTTAAACTCTATACATTTTATTCTCTCTCTTCACTTGATAGATGACAGAGAGCAAAAATTTATTTCACGTGAAAGGAGAATTAATACAACCCCCTTCAGAAATATATTAATATAACCATTAGAGGAATTCATATTGTAAGGTTGTCTTGAATTTTGTTGTTGCAACTCTTGCAATATGATTGCTCTTGCAATTTATAATCAAAATTATAAAGCTGAAACAAAATATTTCAAACAGAATTATTTTTGTGGCTTTTTTACTGTAAAAATATCAACAGATTTAATATATTCCTGTGAAACATTCATTTTCATAAAGTCAGCATTTCTTCCATAAAAGTTATTTTATAACATGTCAAACAATTATGCTTTTACACACACACACCATACGAAGTACTCTGATCAGACAGACGTGCAGCAGTAGGACTGTCATATTGTTGCATGCTCAGTCTTTGGCATCTTAACCTCAAATCATGTAATCATTTTAGACAGGTAGCTAAATTACCCCCTAAGGGGACTAGAATTTTTTAATGAAACTAGTTAACTCAATATTGGCAAAAGCGTAGCCACAATGGTACGTTGCTCAGGTATTTACTATGTCACTGCAGCACAGACATCACTGAGATGGATTAAGTCTGTTTAGGTCAGACTGTTAAATTGTGTCCCTAATCTTAGTTTCTTGATGATTGTGTTCTGATGAAAGCCTTAGTGTCTCTTGAACATATGCTTAGGAAAGCCTCCATAGTGAGATTTTTTTTTTATAAGATTATTTTTCATATTTTTGACTGGTGTTCATTGAACAACAAAAATATTTAGAAGTAACATGGATGGAAGAGGAATATAACATTATATTTTGTACTAAATATTTCTCTGGAGTCATCTTATGGGTTGAAAATTTACATGATTCTTCTTTAACTGGTGTCTATCCATTGAGCAAATTAAAACTTTCAATATACATTTGCATGAGTAAATATTTCAAAATGGATGGAGTACTTTGGATTGTAGAAAAGGGTTGAAATGGTCTCCTCTAAGTTGGCATACCTGTAACGCCTCTGGCAGGGAAACCAGAGCAAACAGCTGACATCCTGAGATGCGGTGATATGAAATGGTTGGAGCATTAAACCCTCTCTCTAGTGCTCAGTAAGATTTAATTTTCCAGTGCACAAAAAGAAAAACACTCTGCCTTGGATGCTCCTTGCAGGAAGCCATTTGATTAGTGTGTTCTCTTCCTGTTAGCTGTTAGATAACTGAGTAAATTCTCTTAGTAGATGTTCTCCAAACTTTTATGGTGTTAGAATTCCGTCACTCAGTGACTGAAAAATTCTGGCAGTAGACTCATTTCATTACTGTAGGCTTAGAAGAAATTAAATGAGAGATGTCAGGCTTTCATTGAAACGTGTAAAATATGCATGTGCCTACTGAATTTAGTAAGGATGAAAATCTAACCAAGTCAAACTGAAATAGCATGTTTGATGCTTGTTTCAATGGTCCTTAAGTACATTCACGTATGGCATTTGAGTTTATGATAGTCAGACTGTCATACGCACTGTTAAACATAGAGTTCAGGATTATATGCTTGTAAAATACGACTCATTTTGTTTGTTAAATTTCTTCTCTCTTAATGCATTTTTGTTTCGCCCACTACGAGTATTACAGTTCTGTTTAATATCAGTAAAACAACTTTGGTCTTCTGTTTGATACTATCATGATGCTTAATTTTATTTCATTATCTGTAAACATTTCTAATACTTTTGGGAGATATGTTTGGCAAACATTTATCGCTGGTTTATAGCATTTTAAATGTCAATGAGGCAGGTCCATAAAAGGCTCCTGCTGAGGATGGCAATGAGACTGTTAAGTCACCAGTGTCAGGATCTGTCTCCACCAAGACAGCAAACTGTTGTGTATACTCAGCAACTATGCAAAAAAGGTGCTGTAATTGCACTCAAAGGGGGAAATAGGGAGGGGGGAAAAAAAAAAAAAAAGACAAACACCATTAGGGTGGCTATGTGCATTGTAGCTAAAATTTACGTCCCTTTCTTAAAGGGTCTGTGGTCTAGAATGGGAAAGAAGAAAGAGCGGCAGGAGGATCCTGCTGATATCTCCTATTTAATAGAAATGAAGGCAATGAATGATAAGTTGTTTTGCCCAATGTATAGTTTGCAGTAGCCAGCTATGACCAATATTTAGTTTATCAATTTATCCAGAGCATCTGAGAGTGTAGCATTTGAACAATGGCATTGCACTCTGAGGCAGCTGAATTGAATTTTACATACCTTAGAATATACAACATCTTGTATTTATGAGCTGATGGTGTAGAAGACAGAAAGTAGGTGTTGTCAGAAGGTCATTTGGCTGCAAACCATACATATAATAAGTGATCCTTTACCAGATAACTGCTATTTTATGTACTGACTGTATACTCATTTAAATGTTTTCAAGTGTTTTTTCTCCAAGAGGATGAGCAAGAAAATAAATGAAGAGTGAAATACAGATGTTCAAATATATATGGCTCATTGATTAGGTGTATAGCAACAGCTTTCAGTGGGTCTCAGATGTGCAAATAACAATTTAAAATGAGGATTGTATTTTAAAACAAGGTTTCCTGTTCTTTAAACATGACAGTTTTCTGTTCTAGATCATTTAATTCAGTAATCAAAAAATCTACATTTTAAAAATCGTTGCTCTTCTCACTTCCCATGAGCAGAGTGCATGATTTTTTTCTTCCATTTAAATTGTTTAATAAGCTCTACTGAAAATGCAACATTGCTCTTTGATTCCAAATGAATTGATCCCTATAGTATCAAACTTTTAATTAAAGGTACTCTGTGATTTTGACAAGAAAATTTGAGTATGCATGTGAGCTTGAAGAAGAAGAAAAAATATTATATGGAAAGGTCAGAGTAATCTCATGAATTTTCTCATTAGATCTTGAAGGCTGAAACAATGACTAGGTTTAAGCTGCCTGAGTTTGGCCATAAAATACCCATCCATACTAGATGGGTCAAAATGCATTTTCAAGATTAGAGGAGACTGTACATTTCTGAGCATGACTAGTGGGTTAGTTATGTACCAGGTACCCTTCAGTCGCTCTCTAAAGGCAGAAAGAAGGAAAATAGGAGCCTACTGTACTCGCATTGCACAGGGCTGGGCTCTCACCATAGTGCTTACATCTAAAGAATGTAATAATGTCACTATCAACAGTACTGATGTTTTTCCAGTTACTTTGGATGTGTCTCTGTATGTGGGTATACATTTGTTTAATATATGAAATGCTTATATTAAGGAAATTATTTTATTTCAGCAGATAAACATCGCTGTTATGTTATCTAATTAATTCATTTTTGTCTTTCTAAATAATGAGGGGAACAGTTTTTAGAGGAGCTTGTGGTGTTTGCTATCAGAATGCACAGTGTATAGAATGAGCTCTTTCAATTGTTGTTGTAGTTGAAGATTTAACCATATGAAAAAAAAAGTTATGAAAAAACAACCATATTAAGAACAAATTAATAAAACTCAATTGTATTTAAAAAAAGAGTAGGAAAAAACCAAGCTGGAGAGGGACTGTTTACAAGGCATGCAGTGATAGGACAAGGGGTAATGGGTTTAAGCTGAAGGAGGGTAGATTTAGATTAGATATTAGGAAGAAATTGTTCCCTGTGAGGGTGGTGAGACACTGGAACAGGTTGCCCAGAGAGGTTGTGGCTGCCCCTGGATCCTTGGAAGTGTTCAAGGCCAGGTTGGATGGGGCTTTGGGAAACCTGCTCTAGGGGAGGGTGTCCCTGCTTCATGGCAGGGGAGTTAGAACTAGGTGGTCTTTAAGGTCCTGGCCAACCCAAACAAACCACTCTATGATTCTCTGATATATTAAAAAGAAGTTAAAAAAAAAAACAAAACCAAAAAAAACAGAACAAAAAAACCAAACAACCAAACAAAAAAAAACCCCAAGAAAACCCCAACCAAAACCGAATCACAAAAACAAACACCACCACCCCAAAAAAAGAAACAAAACCCAGTATCAAACTGACAAACTAAAGAAAAATTTTAAAAAAATTTAATTGTATTAAACCCAAGTCTTTACAATTCCGACTACATTAAAAATGATCTGTATGAAGACCAACTTTATTTAAAAACAAGTATTAAAAGCAACAGTATAAATATGAACTGTATTAAACATCCAAAGTATAGATATAAATATGTAAAAATCCAATCATATTAAAACCCAATTGTAGAAAAAGCAAAAAGATAAAGAAAAAGTAAAAAACCTAAATGTATAAACAAACAACCATATCAAAATTGACCACATTAAAAACCCATGGCACTGAAAATCAACCACATAAAAACCAAGTATAAAAACTCCTACTGTAATGTAAACCCAAGTTTAAATAAAAAGATATCTAAAACCTAACTAGGTAAAAACTCCATTGCATAAAGACCAATCATATAAAACCAAACAGTATGAAAATCCAACATTATAAAACCTAACTGCATTACAAAACCAAGGCATAAAATCCCAACCATATTTAACAACCAAAGGATAACTAGCCAACAATATAAAAAACTAACCATACCAAATAGTACTGTATTAAAACCACAGAAAAACCAACCATCTAAAAACCAGCTGTATGAAACCCCTACCGTATTAGAAACCAACCCTGAAAATAATAGCATAACAGAACTGTAATTAAAACGTTTTAAACCAAACTGTATTAAACACAACCATATCAAAAACCAATGCAGTAAAAAACAACCTTGTAAAAACAATATGAAAACCAACCAGCAGTGTAGAAACCCAACCATATAACCCCCCTCATATTAAAAACTACCCCATAAAAACCAACTGTTTTAGAACCAACCATACAAAACCCAACCATATTCTAAGCAACTGTACAAAAAATAACCGTGCAAAAGCCAGTAGTGTAAAAAGACAAATGTGCAAAAAACAGCCCTGGAAAATCCAATCATCTAAAACCCAACCATATAGAAACTCAATAGGATGAAAAGCTAACAGTATAAAAGCTAACTGTATTACAAAATTAAGGCAGAAAATCCCAACCTTATTAAACAACCTGAAGTATAATAAACCAACCGTATGAAAACCCAACTATACCAAACCCTAGCTGTATTAAAATCAGCCCCAAGAAAACCCCCTCAACCCCTTCTTAAAACCAAATCTGCAAAAACCAGCTGTGTAGAAAACCAACTGTGTAAAAACCCCAATTGTATAAACCCCAAATGTATAGAAACCTAACTGTATAGAACCTTAACCATATGAAAAAGAAACTGTATGAAAAGCTAAGGGTATAAAAACTAACTGTATTGCAAAATGAAGGCATAAATAACCAATTATATTAAATAACCAAAGTGTAATAAACCAACTTGATAAAAAAACACAACTGTACTAAACCCCAATCGCTTAAAAACAAAATATATTGAATACCAAGCATAGAAATAACAACTGGATTCCAAAATGAATCTTTAAAAAAACCCCACTTATATTAAAAACTAACTGCATCAAAATCCCAACCAAATAACCAACTCTCTAAAACCAATCAACTGCATTAAAAAGCAGTCATATTTTTAAAAATAAAATCAAAACCGGCAAAATAAATACTAACCATATTAAACAACCAAAGTGTAAAAAACCAACTAGAAAAGAAACAAACCACATTAAAAAGATTAGTAGAAAAGCCCAAAAGGTGTAAAAAAGGAGGGGGAAAAAAAAAGTATATAAAAAAAAATCCCACCATATAAGCAGCCAACCATAACAAACAAACTGCATCATAACCAGCCACTTCAAAACAGCTGCAGTAAAGACAAACAAAAACCAACTGAAGTGAAAACCAACCATAAAAAACCCCTGTCTAATAAAAACCCAATTGTATGAGAACTTAGTGTATAAAACCCAACAGTATTAAAAAGTATAAAAAACCCAAGCCACAAACACTATCTAAAAAAGTTATGCATCTAAGATAACTGTCTAAAAAAACCCCCACATACAAACAAACCATATAAGAACACAATCATATAAAAAAGTAGAAAAAACAAGAGTAGAAAAAAAAACTTATAAAAAAAAAATTCTGAAAAACTGTCCAAACACCCTACCATATTAAAAAGCAACTGTATAAAAAAAGCAGTATAGAAACTAACTGTATGAAACAGCCAAGGTATAAAAGCCCAACCATATTTAAGAGCCAAAGTATAATAAACAAAATATTTAAAAACTCAACCACATTAAAACCAACCATACCAAAACACCAACTGTAATAAAACAGTGTAAAAAATAGAACATTTAGAAAAAAGAACCATATAAAAAACACCACCAAATTAAAACCATCTGTATAAGTGTAGAAAAAAAGTGGTATAATAAACAAAAGTTTAAAAATAAACCACATACAAAGGTATAAAAGCCTAACAATATTCAAGCCCACCATATAAAAAACCAACCATATAAAAAACAACTGTATAAAAAAAGTATAAAAAAATTTACAAAAACATTATAAAATACCAACAGTAGAAAAAATCCGAAGTAGAAAAACCAAACCACATAAAAACCTCAATGTATAAAAAACCAGCTGTATTTAAAAAATTGTACCTAAATCAAACCATTAAAAAACCAAAAGTATTAATTTGCCAACCTTATTAAAAACACTAAAAGTATAAAAACCTAACAACAATAATATTCACTTACTGGTGCTCTCCTTTTTGTGATTTTTCCAGGGCAGAAATTAAATTAAAGGTGTGTTAATTTGATATTCAGCTCACGGTTTTCAGTCGGCTTTTAAAAATCCATCCATAGCCCATTGGATTCTCTAAATTCAATTGGTCCTGTCAAGCCTTGTTCTGTTGTTAGATTATTGTTTAATCAATGACAATCTCACCGCCTCTGCACAAAAGAAATGCAAAAGCTTGTGTAGAAAATTGGTTGTATACATCAATTAATGTATAGCCTAGACTTCATTTAGTTGTGGGACTTGACAAGGTCAAATATTTATTTACAGTATTAATATGTGAACTTCTGTATGTAGACTGTCAAAACAGAAGTGGAGCTGTGGTGGCTGCAAGGGCTTTTTGGCTCACTGCTGTATTGGTTTGATACTGATGTAACCCTTTGGATTCAGCTGAGTTGCACTGACTTACACAGATATTGGTGAGATCTGAGGAAGACATCATTAATAAAGTGGATTTCCAACAATTTTAAAGTGGCATGCTAAACTTTATCTTTTTAGAGAATTGCATTGTCAGGCTGTGATCCATTTCTGAGTCACAGCAGAGAAGAAACTGTGGCAGAGCTGTTATTTTACTTCCGAAAATACTGATCCAATTTGTCTGCGTGATAAGAACAGAATCTGAATGTAATCCTGCTATTGATATACTGCTACACTCACTAGCTGAGCTAGTGTGTGACCTTAATCTGTAGAAACAGTCACATTAACAAAATTTAATAAACACTTCTCACGTGCATGTTCAGAAGCTCTGAATATGTGCAATTTTCAGATGGATGCTATTTTCTGACTTGGGCATTACCAACAGCAGTGGTCACTAGGCAGCAGAGTTACGAAAGCAGCTTTATCAAGTTGCCTCCAGCTTCTTCATTGACCAAAGAAGAGGAATAATCTGAGGAGTTATGAGTCAGAGCAGGAGCCTTTACTGAATCATGCTGTGAGGTTTATTAGAGCACTTGACTACAAAGGAAAACTAGAGATATAGCCTCGCTAGGCTATAGTTAATGTTTATAAATATGTTTCTAAATTTCTGTAAAATTGACCTTGTTCAGCCCCACGTTATTTCCAGCTGCAGCTGTGAAAATGCAGCGAGGGCTTGCCCAGCTGCAGGGTGGTGGTGATGGTGGTGTGAGGGCCGGGCAGATCTCTGCCCCAGTCTCAGCTTTCAAGAAACATTTTTCTTAACTGTCAGTTAAAATGAAGGTCGAAGTTGAGGGAAAAGAAATTATCTGTAACTTGAGCAAAGATGATGCAAGTCAGTCATCACAATGTCACATAGAAACCTGATACCAGTTTTATAAAGTAGCTTCTCAGCAGAGCCATACTTTACAAAATAAGTCACTTTTTAAGACATAAGCAGGACATGTCATTTCAGCTGATGCAATGTACTGTAACATTTAATTTAACTTTTAAAACTCATGTAGTATCATTGAAATGTATCAGGACAGTAACTCTTCACGTTAATAGACTTGGCAAAGAGAAGTAAAGGTGTCTCCACCGGCAAATACTGAATGTGTGGGGAACAAATTCCGTAGTGGCCTGTCATGAAACTCAGTAATGTCAAATATATAATGTTCCTTAGCACGCTGTGACAGTACTTTAGGAGCTAGTAGCGAGTATCAGAACTAAAGTACAGTCACCTGTCCCTATCTCAGTAGCTCTGCTTTCAGAGTGCTAACATAGTGGGCACGATCCCACTTGTGTGGGGATTGTGTGCCAGGGAATAGGCAAGGGTACAGGCAACACATTTTATGTGATGTCGTGTTACTTTCTTTAGAAGTAGTCATGTTTACATCATTGCTGTGTAACTGTATTAAGTGAGAGAAAAGTCTGATTTCCTTCCCAGTGTACGAAAGCCTCTGTTTTCTACAAGTAGTCCCTGGCAGGCTGTTCTCTGATTACATAAATGTATGAAACGTCCCTGTTGAGAGAAAAGTCACTTTGTCAAAACAATAACATGATGGTATGTATGTACTCTTCCTCTATCATTTCCATAATGAGTTTTCTCAGTTTGCTAATCACAGTAAGTTCAATTGGTTGTCTTCATGCTATAATTGCCCTCTTTATTTCTAGAATTCTGTTTCCTAATGCATCATTAACTGAAGACAGTGGGAGCTCTGAGCAGTTTTGGCATGGGTTGGCCTGGAGAGGCTGCGGTGTCTTGATACTCCAAACCCAGCTGGACAGCACCCTGGTGTGGTGCTGTTCCTGCTTGAGCAGGTGGTGTAGGGGATCTCCAAAGGTCACCACCAACCTCAACTATTTTGTGATTCAGTTCTTAAATCATGTTTTTGTCAGGTCGGGTTCCTCTCAAAGCCTCATGACCTTAACTTTAGATCAAAGTAGTTGTGAGACCTCACTGAAATTTTTTTGCATGTTTTTGTCAATCAAGGTCGTCTTTTCCTCAGAATTGAAATTCTAGTTCTTAGAAAAAGCTTCTGTGACCCTTGTCTGTATGGAAAAAGATATCTACAAAAATTTGTTCATAAGCAGATTCAGTTACTTAGAATATTTTGTGTTGGGGGTTTGAATAGTCCAAGTTCAGGAGGGCTTCTAAGTCTGTGGTAGTAGTCTCCTTTTCTTCACATACATGGTTGTCTCCACTCTCTTCCAATGTTAGAAGTTTGTTTGGAGTAATCCCAGATTTTGCAAACCAGGATTCTAGTTTCAAGAACAATCCTATCGGTTATGCATACTCTGTAAACCCTCACCCATTCTCTAAGCCATGATGCTTCCCCGTAAGAAGGTGCTCTTTCACCTCGCCATCTAAGCAGATGAATGTATTGCATGCATATAGGCATCTTCCTGCATTTCTATGATGATAGGATCTATCTGTATGATCTATCAAGATGATCATTGACATTTTTTCCATGCAAAGAACCACTCAACTGTAGATATTTTCCAAATAAAGCGTTCCTTCTAAAACCATCTTCATGCACTGGGAAGTGGGAGTCTGCTTAAGACTTTGTAATACCAAAGGAAAATAAAGGCTTTGGGAAGTTTTATCACATTTTTCTGAAGAATAGGTTTCTGTTCAGAACAATGCATATTTCTTGGTATTTTGCACCTGACTAAAGTGTGCATGTATTCCTCATATACCGTAATGAGAGATAATTTATTTTCTTTTTTCTTGTCTACTTGTAGTAATGTCATGGACCTAATAAATCTTATCTGCTACCCTCAAAAAGGCAGTAACTGAGACAGATAAAGCTGACACATTTGTTCCTCACCTGGAGATGGTAGTAGAGCAAATCAGAAGGAAAGCTGTGCAGCGTATACAAGACCTTAGTAATAGTCCAGTTTAGAAAAAAATACTGTCACCACCTGTAAACCAAAATAAATCTTCATCCTCTGGAAGGCTTAAGATTACTTTAATCTGTATGTGCTTAATGGTTTACTTTGTATAAAAGTGGCAATTATCATAATGCAGAGTATGAAATTTTGATAGAGTAAAAGTAACATTATGCTATGTGCTTTAAGTGTGGTATTCCGAACAAGTCCAGTGCTCTCTGATACATTCAATTTGTGCTTCAATATAAGAGTTCTGCTCTACAGAAGGCATGCTTTATCAAGGCGTGAGAAATGTTTGCTTCAAAAGAAATTACTCCAGAATTAAATTAAATATGATAAAAACTCAATTTACTGTGATACAATTTGTCAGTGACTCAGTGATAAGGGCAGCAGCTGCAAGAAGGTAGGAGATGAGCTTTCAGGGAGAGCTATGTGGGTGTGTGAGACGGTGTTAGGGGAATGGCTTTATGCACTGAAGCTGCAAGATGAAACAGCAATGGTAGTTCTTTGCCTAGATAATGCTGATAATGCAGTGCCGTAGAAAGTATAAAAAAGTCTAGTCAAGATACACTGGCTAAAGTCATGTAGATTATGGTTCCTCTCTAGATTATAAAAAACCCTCATCTTGCTGGGGAAAGACTTTTGGAATATTCATTAAGAATTTTGGGATTTTGTTTTAAATTTTATTTTTTGTGAAAGCCTATGTGGTGATTGCTTCTTAACTTCAGATAAAGTCGAGGAGAGTCCCTAGTATTTCCAGTATAATGCCGTGGCATATTTGATTCATTTAATAATAAAGTGATAATAAAAACTCAGATTTCAGCATACTCTAGAAGAACAATAAATAGGTTTTGGATTTGTAAATATTTCTTTAAAGAAGATCAAGAAAACACTGTAGCAAGAGTCATATGCTTAAATCTGACTGGATTAAGGAGAGGGGAGAATAGCTTTCAAATTAGACACATGCTGAAGTGCTGCTCTGATTCTTTTGAAAATCAGACCTATAATGGCCTATACAACAGCAGTCTTTACAAAATTGCACTCACAAATAATTCCAATTGTGAGTACAATCTGTGATGTCCTGACTGGCATTCAGAAGAAAAGGCAAAAGCATTTATTTCAGCTCTCACTTGGGTAAATTTGATAACTGAATCAGGGAATCAGAAGAAATGTGTATTTCCAGTGACGTGTTCACAAGGTCTGTTTCAGAGTAAAATATGCCTTTTTTGAAAGCTTGAATGTCATTTTCCTAGATATAAGGATTCACTGAAATAGGTGAAGACATTCAAAAAGAGGGATATAATAATACTCAAAGATCAGTTCATTGAAGTGGATATGGAGCTTTTGCATCTAGCTGCGGACTCGGTGCCAGCCTGAGTCAGTGTTGACTAGGATTTTTTCAGAGTACTGATGCCTCTCTGATACACGTTGTAAATAAGTGAATTAATCTAATTGCAGTGGACAAATAGCTATCACAGAAATTGTCATCTATAAGGAGGAATTGCTGAGAGTAAAAAAAAATGAATAGAAATGGAGACATTCAGCTGAAAAGATGTTAATTATAGTGTATGCTTTAGGTATGCTGAAACCAATCTAGATGATTCTAACCAGTCTCAGGATAGTTTGCAGAGTTGTTCCCATGGGCTGTATATTCCCTCTGAAAAACAGATTAAGTGAGTTACATGAGAGAAAGGGAGACAGTAGACAACAAACAGCACCACTTAACCTAAGATGATGGAGACTGAGGTTGATACTTTTCCTTGAGGAGCCATCCTTGGGAGGAGGCAGAGATATCATGTAAAACAGTGAAACTCAGCTCTGGACTGAATCCAGATTTTTTTCTCTCCCTTTGGGAATAAGATGGAAAAAAAGTCAGTCACAGATGGATAAGCACTCCTGGGAGGTATTTGAATCTGAGAGCAAAGAAGTAAGAGCCTATGTTGAATAGAAACCAGTAGTTACAATATTTTGACTATTTTCTGACTTGTAATAAAAAAAGACTAAATCAATTAATAAAAACAAGAGTAGATTGGATTAGAATTATAAAATATAGAAGTTATAAAGTGTTTTATTCTTCTCTAGATAGTATCATCATATTTCTCTAGAGAACGACGGTAAATGTTCTTTCTGCTCTCCTCTTTTCAATAGTCCAGTAGTCCAAATAATGATATTTTGCCTTGGAGGTAGAAATGGAGGGTGCTGCATGGGTACCAGGAGTTTCCTAAACTCCAGTAGTCATTACAGAGTCTTTTACAGACTGTGCAGTCCCCAGAGTACTCTGCCAATGGCACTAGGAGTCTCACTGAGGGCAGCAAGAACTACAGTCTTTATACATAATCCCAAAAGAGTGTTTTAGGGGAGAAATACTTGTCACACCTAAAAACCGAGAGTAGCTTACCCTCCTGTCAGGTTTTGGCCAGTAGGCCTGGCAGCAGTGCTGCTGAGCATCACCAGCACTTTCTTTCTCTCTCTCTCTCTGCCTCTGAGGCACTGTTAATCAAGATTATCTTTTTCTGGTTCAATCTCTGCCAAGGTTTCTAGCCCAAGGCACTGGAGTAGCTTTTAAACCCCACTTAGCTCTTTTGGGAAGCTCCTAATTACACACATGGTCCTTCTTAAAAATGACATTTATTTACAGGTCACACTGTTTTCTTCTGAATGCTCACAAACCGTACATTGCGAAACAAGTATGAGAAAATGTTTTAGAAGGCTGTGACTTCCCATGAGAATATGCCTGAAACTAGAACATGCAAAAGTGCGTTTCTCCACTTTCTCTTAGCTGCTCTAAGCCCCTTGATCTGCAAATGTGCCTGGTAGGCGATTATGCCTACTGAATGTTAGGACCTAGTCTTTTTCTTTGCTGGAATTTTACACTGTGAATTTCTCTCTTGATTCAGTGTGTAACTCCTCATAGCTTCTTGCAAGAATGGCAGCTTTTGACAAAACAGGAAATTAGTTTAAGCACAGTTCTCATTATTACAATGTCATTCTTATTAATACTGTCTGTGCAGTTTTGTGCTCAAATGTTTCTAAAATCCTCTAGATCTGAGCACATATATAGAATATAAGAAAGATTTTCTGAAGCACAGAAGAGACTCAATTTTTGTCTAGCACTAGAGCTACCATCTTAAATATTACTAATAATTGGTCTATTAGAATTCCCTGTAAAAATCTACCTTAATTTTCCTTCTGAATTACCAAGGGTGGTCCTGGAAAAAGACTATCATTTATACCAAAAGAGTATCATTTGCATTTTCAACTATAATGTAAAATTAACTTAATTCCACTTCATTTCTTCATATAATTTTCTTTGACATATAAAATCGTTTTTAATTACAAAGGAAAAATATCTAGTAAAAACACACATCGCAGTTAATCTCATGCCATCACATGGCTGTTTGTCAAAACTTTCATTAACTTAATCAATATTTGATGATGCAAAATGATTTTTCTCTAGTTGGTTGGTTTTGCAGACTTGTAATTGTACAGAAATGTCTGTAGTATGTTTGCAAGGCTAATTTCTTGGCACAGGAAATTCATTTATTTATCAAATTAATAACTAAGTGGAACCTTTGCCTCAAGGAAAAGAGGTAAGGGGAAGATTCATACGTTTCCCTCGTGAAAAATAAGGGAAAATGTAATAGATGAGTTACAGAGATGTTAGAAAAAGGTGAAATAGGTTTAAAAACATGCAGATTAGATTTGCTTTCAAGAACTTGGAAACTGAAAAGATCCCTCCTCAAACTCTGTATTTAGAATGGGTTAAGAAGGGTAAAACAGTGTCCCTTTTCAGGAGACCAGGCACTGAAGTGTCATTCTAGTAAGACCCCTTGTGTCCTTCCCTGGATGAGCCTCAGTCGCCCATCTTTGAAGAGAGAAGGCTGTTGCTACCTGCCAGACATAGCTATCATCTTTAGACTGAAAATGTTTTTGGTGATAGCGAATGAAATCTCAGTCAGATTTTGCTAAGCTATGAACTGATGGATTGTAGCATCAAAGCTTCATTTCACATGAAGGCAGAGGACGCTTCAGTGCAAATACTGGGGTGCTGCAAACGTGTAGAAGGAAATTTTTCCCGCTGAAAATTAGAGTCAGGCATTAAAATGTAACCCCATAATGTCCTTCAGTCTGGTTTGCAAAATATTCACTGGTTTCTGGAGCTAATGCTGTAGATTCCATGAAAAGCAAGTGCAGCTCCAGTTAATTGCCAGTGAGTCTGTTCAAGCACCGTCATGTGGATTTCATAACATGTTTCTATATATTTAACTTGGTATATGCCTTGGGAATGCTGCAGAGCATATCCACATGGTTTAAAGAGGACATGACAACTGCAATCAATACCTTCTCTTAATTTTCTCATCTGTAGTTTCATAATATTTTCCAAACAGAGAAAGAGGAGAATTCTAAATATTGCTACTATTACTTACATTACAGCCCAGAGGGTTTCCTTGAGTCAGGGCAGGCATTACGTTAAACATCATGCAAGCCTGGACCTACAAAAAGACCCTGCTGTGAAGAGCTTCCACTCTCAATCTACAAAAGAACATTATTACCTACTTTTAGGCATTGAGTAGTTCAGCTATTTTTCTCACGGTATTTAGGAGATCTATCTGAGAGGTGGGATCTGAGTTCAGTTCTGCTTTAGTGTCATGATCTAAAGCTCATGTCTATTTGCACATATTGAGTATGACCTGCAGGTGGATCCATTGAACAACGTGAAATTCAGTGTAAATTAAAAGCCTACACTTTATAAGATTCAGTATTGCAGCTGATTACACCCCCATGTTGTGTCTGTGCTTTCTGGACTCTCAATATTTAGAAAAAAAATAATACACAAATAACGTTCACTTTCAGAAAAAGCCATCCTTTCCCTTTCAAACCTCATACCCTATGCCAGGAAACACAGTGAACTCTTATAAAAATTAATATACTTCTAATGCCAACAGAAATTTATTTTCTTGGTTTCATTAATCCTTTTGACTATTTTTTCCCTTTTTTTTTTTTTTCCTTATTTGGCAAGGCACCAAGACTTTTTTTCCTCAATGAGCCAGAAATAGAATGAGACAGATGCACTGACCATGTGGATGCAAAGGGGATGATTTCTCTAATGAAAGATAATGTACTTGGGAAAAAGAGTATTTGAATAATGTGAATAGCAGATGTTTTGGCAGTGTTCCCTTTTAAGCATACCTGTATCTGTTCAGAGATTACTTCCCAAGAAGCAATGTTACCAGCTGGCCAAGGCAGTTATGAAAATGGCATTTTAGATACTGGACAACTGTCATATTGAGCCACATAGCACATGGTTTTATGCAGCAACTGTCCCCAACATTTCCACATAAGAAAAGCTAAGTGGTTGAGTCCCCGTCCCTGGAGGTATTTAAAAGAAGGATAGATGAGGTGCTTAAGGACATGGTTTAGTGGTGGGATGGCAAGGTTAGGTTAGTGGTTGGACTTGATGATTTTAAAGGTCTTTTCCAACCTAGATGATTCTATGATTCTAATAAGTTCATGGTTTCTCCAAATTGTGATTGGGGCCTTCTTGGAGCTATTTCATCCTAACTGCAGTGAACCTTAAATCTTCATATTCAGCACTACCCAACCATAGAAATCATGCATGGTTTAGAACACTTTTGTGCGAGAAGATATCATTAAGCTAAGTGATCCAATGATTTTCAGACTGTAGGCTGTGAACCTCTGATGGTCCAAAGTTTATTGAACCTGCATTTGAACCTCTATATTGAACGTTGTTCTGAACGTAAAGGTGTTTCTTTTCTAGGTTGCCATATGGTAATAAACAGAGAAATTCCAGACTTCTGACCTGGGTAAATGAGTGATCTTTAAAGTGTGGGACATACTGCTGCAGATTAATGAAAGGACATTGACACCACACCTGCAGACTCACTTAGACACTGGCGGGGTGTGGGGGGGAATCCAAGAAAGCACTTCTGACAGTGTTTTCATCTTCTAGTGTAGTCACTGTATTGTTGTAGTCATTGGGGTTTTGGGGGGTTTTTTTGAAGCTGCAGATTGCTAGCACACCCAGGAAATAATTTCTCTTCAGATGCTCCCACATTTGCAGAAAGTGCCTTCTCAGTTGTAAGTCTGCAATGGTAACTGTGTGTTTGTGCAAAGGGCACGTGCTGCGCAGGCAGTTTGCACAACCATAGGCTTCCAGCAGGGCAGAGCAGTAGGGCAGGAGGGAGCTCCCTACCCCAGTGGCATCCCCAGAGCAGCTCCGCAAGCACAGGGAGGCAGCAGGGGAACCTCAGCTCAGCCTTTCTTTCCCTTCCCAGCAGCAGAGAAGCCTTTGTAGCTGTTTTTTTTAAGAAGAGATATTTAATTTCTTGATTTTTGTCTTTGTTATGTGTATATATATGTTTCTTTGCTTGCCTGCATTCCCATTGAAATATATCTCTGCGTATGCTATTATTGTTTGTGAACTGCTTTCAATATTGGATATATGAGCAACGTCCTAGAATGCCTTCAGGCATGAGCACATAAACCATTTACAAGTTTAACTGATACACACACATATTCTAATATAATGAGACAGGGAAGATAGATTAATATGGATACGGAAAAGGGACATAAGATGTTTTCAATAAAAGGTAGCAGGACAGAATAGTGAACATAAAACTGAAGCAAGAATCAATAAATATCTGGCAGGATCCTTCTTAGGTAAATGATGGAACATGTTAGGAAAATATTTTCTCGCTGCATCTTCTAAAGCACGCTACAATCTTACAATGTTAAAGATAATAAGCTTATTGATATAGGGGGCAGCCTAGTCCACATAAAATAGGGATGGAGAATGAGAATCATTTAAGAAAAACAACATGCAAACTCTCAAGGGATCTCTCCCACGCAGATTTTGTTGTTGTTGTTTTTGGTGGTTTGTTTTTTTTGCTTTTCAGTTGAAAAAATAAGGTGCAGCAATTCCAAACTTCACATTCTCCCTCCCTCCTTGTTTACATTTTGTACCCACTTTTTCAATGCATGCAGTTCTTGCTGGAAACATGAATCTCATGGAGTCACTGAGGAAAGCAACTTCTTTAGTCTTTAAACAATGGTAACTGTAGGAATCTTCTTGTTGCAAGGAGAACTTGAAGAAATTTGACCAGAGCAGCCAAAAAGCAGGGGGCAGGAGGAGGTGGAATTAGGAACAGTGTGCAGGTTGTAAATGTCAGCAGAGACATGCAGAAACGACTGTATAAGTGACAGAAGCAAAACAGACGACCAAAATCCACAAGTATTTAAGTTTTTGCTTGTTCAGATTTGGCAGTAAAGTACTGCCCTATCTTCTGTCCTACTGAATCTCTTCAGTGAAGACTTAACTATCTAGATAAACAGGTCACTACCAGATTTCACTGCTTGTCAAGTGTATTTCCAGTAATGTTTGAGAGACTTGGATTCAGCTGCTACCTAGATGGAATTAAAAGCTCCTTCTTCATAGGTGCTACAAGCTTACTCTCTTTATAGTCATAAAAATGTTTCCCTTTCCCGTATTCTTTGTCACTAACAGAAGTCAGTCTAAGTATTTCTTTTTTTACACACTGCCCCCAAAAAACCCCTAATAATTTAGTACAATTGTTGCACTGGCTGTTTTGTTGTTTGTGCTGTTCTAATAACAGATTTATTGCATATGTCAGTCTTGTAAGGTTTTCATTAGATCAGCTCAAGCTTCTTTGCACACAAACCTTTCCTCATATTTCTGTCACTCATTTTGATTATAATCTGTGGAGAAGGGAAAATGGGGTCACATTGCAGAATGTCATTTGTGTAAAACCAGGGGTTTCTGAATATAAACAAGATCCAGCTTCCCTACAGGCAAGCTTGGGTCTAGGTAAATAACACCCTGCTTAAACCATGGTGTATAAATCTGTCTTTTCTGTCCTTTTGCTGCGATACTTCTGGATGGTGAAACATCTTTTTTTCTTTCTAAGGTAGGTCCTATCTCTATATTTCTAATACCCTATAGAGTTATTCTCCTGTCGTTATACCTGACAAGCTGTTTCCAGCTCATCTCATCCAGGCGTGTCATCACCAACAACAGAGTATCTGTGTTTCAACCTCTGGCTTGTGTTCAGCTATTTCCTTTGCCTCGTGTCCCATCAAGCATGTTCAGTCCCCATGTAGTGCAAGGGCCAGATGCTTCTCATCGCACAACAAAGGTTGACAATATCAGCATTCAAACAACTAAAACATGGTGCATCTCCCAGATATGCATAGTGGTTTTGATGTATAGTGCTCTTACACCTTATAAAATACTATTGGAACTTAAGAAGATGATTTGACCCAGAGAATTCTTGTAAAATCTTAGATTCACTGAAGGTAATTGTGTTACCTTAATCCATCTGAAAAAGCAGCATTCTTACAAGAGGTACTTTTCCTGTGTCACAGACTTCCTGGAAAATGTTTCAAGCTTTGTTCTTAAAAATAACATTTTTGTCTCTATGACTTTTTTTTTTATTTTATTTATAATGTGTGTTTAGATTTTTTTACAGCATTATTGCTTATATGTCACTTTGAAGCATAAATACAAAAATAAAACCTGTTGATTTAAAACTATAGGTGTCAACACTAGTAAAAACTGTCAAATGGTTAATCCCATACTTCTTACTCAAGTAACCTTTCTGAAGCCAAGGAAATAATGCAACGGATAGAAACTAAGAATAATAGTCAGTTGTAAGTATGTCTGAAACTTCAGGATGAAATATATTGGAATATACTGTGATCTTCAGTACTATAAAAGAGCAATTTCTACCTCAATCTAGACACTTAATTTTTTTCTGCCTATTTCTAAATAACATATTGTGTAAACATGAACCTTAGCTAAGTGTTCAGATGACTGCAGAAACCGGCCACAGTCTTATACAGGTATCACAGTGCTTATTCATAGAAAATGCTACTTGGCAGCGTTTTTCCTGTTCTCTCCACTCATGTGGCATCCCAGTGTGGTAGGTCAGACATAGCAAGAGGATGGAGCTTTTCATTGCTTCCCTCCTTTCTTTCTTCCAATGCTTCTGCTTCCTACAGCTCACCTTAAGAGCTTCCTGTTCACAAACTTCCCATAGAAAATGGGAGTTTAAAATAAGTGAAAAATGAGCAATCTCTTCATCTCTATTTTATTTCCTTTCTAACTTGCATAATGCAAGAAATCATGCTAATTACAGAATACAATTGGGTAACTTCTTGCTGCAATAAACCCAACACTTAGCACTTGTTCTGAAGCAAAAGTTGTGGTCAGCAGGAAACTATACAAATTCCTACTTATCTGGACTTGGATGAATTTTCAGATTTTCAGACAAAAGCCATAAAGATCAAAAATGTACATTGAAACAGTGCTCTTTGACATAGGAAGGCCAGTGACATATTGGAGTCCTTGTCACTATCAGTACACGAATGCATCAATAAGAAAATTCTAGGCATGATTTTATTTTGAAAAGTAGATTTCCAAGAGATTGATACTGTATGTCTCATTACCGAATACTGCAAAGTCAGGTACTTCAGTTACTCCGGTAATTTTCTGTTGTGCTCATTCTTGGACAGTAACCAATTAGAAGCATTGCTGCATCTAATCCTTTCAGCGTGTTTCATTTCTAACGTAAATAATCAAAGATGCTCCATGTGCTCCTCTCTGGCCTCTCAGGCTACGGTATTCTTTTCTAAACCCTTCCTTTCCCAGTAAGAGTTACATTTCAGAAGGCAGTTAACAAAAAATGCAGCTGGAGATGCTAAAAGTGATATGTTGCTCCAGTGCTGATGTTTTTGGAATGGAGAGAGCAGGTCTGAGGCTGTTCTCTCTTTTGCAGGACTGTAATATTCAGTCTGTCCGCTTACCCTAAAATGACACATTTAAATGGAAGAATTTATCAAAACTTTGTTGAGACTTTTTGCACATTGTTTAACAATTGAATCTATTTCTGCAGAAAACTTGCAGCCCATCCCTTTCACTGACGGATGTGAAAACGTTTAGCAATTATTCACTGAAAACATAGGATGGAAATGTTGCAAATACAAAGGCGTCTCCAGGAGGTCCTAGAAGTATTCCTCTATTTCTTTGTAATTTCAGGGACAGCTGGCCTACCACTGTTTTTAATGTGTGTGAAGTGTCAGAACTTTATTGGTATCAGTTCCTGGCGGCTTCTTCATTTTCACTTTTCTGTGTGGCTGTGTTGCTTCATTTCTGTCTTCTTTCCATGTGAAACTCACTTTTTGGTGTAGCAATGAATTTATTCTATTCTTGACTCACTAGAATGATGCAAGCTCTGTTTCACTTCAGCGTATTGTATGACACAGGTTGATTGAATGACACAGTTCCATGGGGAAGCACAAACACTGTGTTTCAACCTCATTTAAGGAAAATCATCTTTTGTTTTTCACATTCTTTTTTGAAAACAAGCTGTTCTGTGAAGCGAAACCTGTTTTTCAATGCCTTTGTATCTTACAGTCACGTTCTCTGATGTGTAATAAAATTAAAGCTTCTATTTAAACTTTTCACTGTATCAGCCACTCCTAATGTCTATTTTCAGTGCAGATCCTTTTGTGCTTAGGAGGGAGTCTTCTTGAGTTTCAGCCTTTGAAAAGAGAATTCTAGCATTTCCTCTCCTCTAAGTGGCTACCTGTTTTAATAAATCATGAGGAGGTTACTAGCTTTAGGATTTATATTGCTATACTCAACTCAATTGAAAACACTTAACAGGATCATAAGGTGGCATCGAATAGAGCCACACAGAGACAATATGATGCCACAAGCCTTGTTGGCTTAGAAAAGTAGGTAAGAAATGCTTTTCAGAGGAGGAAAATTTGTAATGCCTGGTCTCTCAGCCATCAACACAGATTTTTATCCACGCAATACTATTAATACCAGTCAAAGGGGGAAAAAAGGAGGATTATGTTAAAATGCGGAGTTGTGAAGTGGTGGCAAACCTTTAAAACTATGATTTTACATATTGAAGTTCTGTGGAGCTGTATCTGTTTCGTGAGCGAACTCAATCTCTAGAGAGATCTGAGAGCAGGAATCCTGGGAGAACAAGTTTTCAGGAGTCTTATAGTACAATGGTTTTTGCAGATGAGTACTTCTGGAAGTGCTTTGTTGGAAAGAGGAATTGCTTTAAAGAGAGAAGTATATGAGCTATATATAAATGTTTCTTCATCGAAAGATAAATTGGTGCATCTGGAGTGTTTTGGGAGTTAGTTTTGGTTCTGAAAGGGTCTGAATGTGGTTTAATTCTTTAACAACCTTTGGGTAATCTCGGAGAAGTAGCCTTTGCTTTCTATTTTGTGGTCAACAGAAGAAGGGGAAAAAGCAAAGGAAGGATGCATGGAAGTTTGGGTCTAAAAAGTTAGACTTTTCTTGTGTGTCTTCCTTCCAAGCAGTTTTCTCAGGTGGAATAAATATTGTTATCTGGATTTTAAAGGAAGAAAAACTGAGTTATAGAGTAAAACAGCAGCAGAGCTGGGGATAAAACAAGGATCTGGTTTCTTGTCTAATGACCTATCCATTAGCTATCACTATGTACACAATATCTGACTACCATATGCTATTAAATGTAAGAAAACAAATTATAGAGGCACATGTTGTAAATTACTAATAGAATTTAGCTGTAATCTGAAGACCTTTAGAAAGGATTAGTCTGAAATCAACGACAGATTATTTGACAGTAAGAGAACCCAAATACTTTTTTTTCCTCAATAAAATCCTGAATGTTCTTTTTGAAAATACTCCCATGCTTCTCTAGAGTAGCTGTTTTTCACATGCATCAAGTTCCCTTTCTGTCCCAAGAACTGCTTGCATCATATTTTGCCTCCCTTTACCAAGAATGCAGGTCTCTTGATAAAACAATCATTACAGATCTTTTAGAGCAAGCATTGACTATATAATCTCTTGGTCTTCAGTCTATTTTCTCATTGTCACTAGTAATGTACCCAAATTATGCTGCTAAAATTATCTTTACAATTGTCTTACACTAGTAGTATTGGGTTTCAGAAGTGGCTTTTAAGAGCATTAAAAATATTCAAGCAATGAACTAGTCATAATGTCCTAAGGAACAAGAAAAAGACAAATTATTAGAGCAAGAACATGCAAAAGACAAATTATTAGAAAGTTAGGGACTTTTCAGTGGGAACAACAACAAAACAGTTATGGTATCAGCATGAAAGCAGGAGACAGCCTGCTCTTCCATGGTATCAGCTCTTTGAACCACACAGTGACAACTACAGAATACTTTCCAGTCATTCAGTCCAAAAAGTCTATGAAGACACCAACTAAGTTGTTCTGTGGGTTTTTTTTGTTTGTTCGTGGTTTTTTGTTTGTTTTTTTAATGAAAGGCTAAATAATCCTTTGCCTAATACATTTGAGGTTCTAGAACAATTCCAAAGTTACTTGGTTTTTAAGTATTTCGGATTTAATTCAGCTAAGCATTCATGAGGGACTTTTAAAGCCTTAAATAATTCATGAATAGTTATAAAATGTTGTTAATTGATCCACTTGTAAGTGGAAGAGGAAATATTCAAAATTAGTTGGTAGATGATGCAATTCTAGGAGTACTTTTTTTTTTTTTTTTAAGGGATGGCATCTTAATGAAGTTCTAGTAACCATTGAATGTTTTTGAGTTTTATGCTGTGTATATTCCAGATCCATATGAAAATCATTTCTATATTTACACAGCTGTTGTCAAACTCAGTAACCACTATTCTGCCTCAAATTGTTTTGGAGAAAACAGAAGATAACATTCATGAAGAACAGATAAAATACAAGGAATTGTGCCAACATCCAGAAAACCCACAGCAAACACAGGCTGCATACAGTCAGTACGCAGTTATCTTCTAATAACTGCGGGAAATGTTGCCTATTTACAACTCGGGTTTGTAAAGCTTTAACTGAATAAACTGTTGCCTTTTAGAGATGGAGCAAGCTCTTCACATGGGATGGAAAAGCTGCTGAATCCAAAAATACCCTTCTAACCTGTCCCAGCATTGCGTCCTGCCACTCCAGAAAGAACCTGTAGCAATTTCTCAAAATCTTGTCCATAACCCTTGCTAATCCAGAGCTTGCTTAAATTGAAGTGAACTCACGTTCTTTTAGACATCCATAGCCAACCTTTGCAGGCACCAAGGCAGAATTTACTAAACTGCTTCAGTCAGGAAAATGGAGGACAGTGCGCACCTAGGAGGTTTTAAGAATAAAAACTTTGAATTGCTGATGTGGTCAGTGAAAACAACACTGTCTCCCAACAAGGTTCAAAGAGCCATTTTTCTAAAAATAACAAAGGCAAAATTGAAGAGGTTATTTTGTTGTGTTAATGTCTGCCTTACACTGTTTAGAGCCCTGAGAAAGTCCACTGCAAAAGGATCAGAGGTAATGCTGAGGGCAGAGAGTGGAAGATAAAGGAAGATGTGAAACAGAGGTGGGAGATGGGCATTACTCAGATGAGCTATTCGGCTCCTTATGGCTAACGGGAAGTGTAGCTTAAAGTTAAGCAGCATCAATCTTGCTGTAATTTCTTGGTTACACCTCACAGAGCCTCCCATTGACCCCATGAAGAAGAGCTTCCCTCTGCCTGCTTTTATAGCTGCCTTTCATGCCCTCCGTAATGGATTAACTCTAATATGTATAGCTCACAGTTGAATATTCACAAATGAGAATAATTTAGAGGGTTTTCCTCCTTTCCTTTCAAATGTAGCTGAATGACTGTATTTTTCACAAAATCCCTCCAAGGATCTCTGGCAGAGATGTAACCTTTTCTAGCCAGCAACTCTGCTGCTGATTGTCTTTTTCTCCAATAATTCTAGCTAAGAACACTTGCAATGGCTGTTAGACACCACTGCAGCCAAGTGAAATAACTCTTCCTATTTGGCCAGTAGGAATATTTTAGTTGTATTTCTAGTAGTCTGTTGTTTTACAGTCTGGCAACATATTGCAGGGGTCAGCATGAGGAAAAACAGACATAAATCTTTCACATTTACCATTTAAGCGTGTGCTCAGTTTTTAGCAATCTGTTCTTGAGAAACCTATTGCACTTGGCAGCTTGGTTGATTCACTCCATGTTATGAATGGAAATAGTCACAGCATCACCCATGCTTTGAAATTGCTTAGGACTATCTATTATTTTGTGTTACAGGGTTATATGTAATATAGTTATATGCAATCGTAGTACTAGATGCTACAGGGTGACTTTGCATCTAGAATCTCGTTCTCTGGGAGCAGAAAGAATTTTTTGAAAAACAAAATACCATGGTAGTATTTAGTTGCTAGTGTTAAAGGAAGGTGGCAGTTTCTTTTCTGACAGGCCTCCTAGATCATGTGGCATTTAGCGCTAGGGTCTTTTTCAAGACTTCCATTAGTTGCCCTCTGCATATATGCATAAACATTTTAAAATTGTAAACCAGACCGGTTTGCAGTGTTTCTGTCACGTTTTTTCTCCGTTCATTTGGATATCCTTTTTCTACCACTGTTTTAACCCTTTAACAAGATGTAGTTCCTTTTATATTTTCAAGTTCCCAAAGAAAGCAAGTTGGCTTCTATTTTCAGCCTATTAAAAATCCTAGTGGAAAAGCAAATAATGTAAAACAATAATATGGCCCTATAATAGCCCAGAATCAAGTGTCACTGTCCCAGAGAGAGCAGACCTGAACTGGGGTTTGTGGCAGACACTGCTAGCACTGAAAACGGCTCCTGACCCCTGAGAGACACCTCCCTAGGAGACATGTCCTTTCTGCCAGTTCTGGCACGAGTAGTCTCAGTTGCATGTAGCACCTCTGGACCAAATATGCAGATCTGAGCTTCTATAGTCACAAGGTGAAATCGAATATCTGAGTATAGGCTTAGTAGCAGCTAAAAATAAAAGTACTAGAAAGATGATTCACCACTCACTGCTCGCTATTGCGGAAAGTGTTCAATACAGAAAACGCCTTAAAAAGAAATTTTTCTGGGGCGAGATAGAATGTAATTTTTTTACAAAACAAACAGTGATAACTACCAGAATCTTCCTAGATTCACACTAAGAAAAAAGCAGCATATGAAGTAAATACAAGATTTCTTGTTTTCATGTTTGCATATTGAACATCTAGAAATTTAACTATGTATTTTGGATCTGAATGAACAAATTCTGCCTGCACTTTCTCTTGGTTTCATTATATACTTTCAATACATCATCTGCACCCCTTTATATGCTTTGTCATTCTCAATACTATGTAGTCAGTGAGTTGCTGTTGTTCCTCCAGGTCCTGCTCTGAGGTCATTCCTATTCACTGGAAAGCCTTGATCATTTTTGCTCTTACTTCTTCTCATGATTTTCATTGTTGTTCATTATTAATTTATATCTATGACACCAGAAATAAGTGTAAAATTTATCAGGCAAATACAAGAAGCAGCTACTGCTGCTGAGAGATCTTGCCTTAAAATCAGCTGCAACTTGAAAAATGAGTAATATAAACAGTAGGGCACGCAAAGAAAGTGTCTCAAAACCAGGAGAGTGAATCCTGAGAGGAACTGCCTTTACTATATAATGATAAAATAATAGGAAAATACAGAGAATGTATATATGCTACAGTGATTTATATTTGTCAAATGATCTCACCCACCAATCTTAGAATTTTCTACTTTTATGTCTAAGTTAATCAAAACCCCTGAAAAGCCATTCAAGAACAGTATTACATCAGCTTTTATTTTAAATCAATTATCATATGTTAATTTGTAATGAAATTATGTACTCCTGGAAAACTTTGAGCTTTTTACGAGTGCGTTAGTTAATGACACTCCAGCAGCTCAGTGCTGTGAGGGAAACCTTCATGTCCAGGCAGCTTTACTCTGCTCCATCCATCCCATTACCTCCACTCCCCTTCTACACACAAACACACTTAATACTCTTCTGGACCTCTCTGCACCATTATAGGAATTAATTACAGCCAGTGGGTCAGTGTAGTGTACTGAGTGTTACCGGTTATTAACAGTTGAAAGATAATCACTTGATAAGGTTCCTGCATTACTGCGAGTGATGAATGCCTACGTGATTTACATAGAGATATGACAATGTCCTACCTTTAGACCTGTGTGCTGTGTGGAAGTAGATACTTGCAAAACAAAAGAACCCAACCCTTTTCCTTCTGCGGTTGATTTATGCATTTGTGACTGTTGTGCGCCTTACCTTTCAGACTATTGTGTACTTATTCATGGGAGAAACCATATTTCTATTCTGAAGTCTTTTGTTGCAGAAAATTAGGGAGTTTGCTGATAATTTCTAATCATGTCGTCACAGAGTGGGTCCCCTTCTCACACAGGAATGGGATATGGTTCTAGCTGTTGGGGAAGGGTAATGTGACTTTAACACTATTTCCAAAGAACGTAGAACTAAATTATAAGCTCCCTCACACTTTATGGAAATGATAATATGTGACAGGCAGGATCAAGCATAGCACTCAAATAGCAAGACAAAGATATTAGAAACCCAAAGAAATGTTAACAGCAAACCATTCATTAACAATTCTTCTTGTTCGCTGCAATCAGTGTGCCATGTAATTCACCCACTGTTTTTCTGTACCATGTTTGGAGGGTCTACCCTGACAGATAATTCTAGACAAATCTCATGGATTTGTCTCTTCATAGAATTAATTATCTAGACAATAAGGTAGATCAGAATTAGCTGGACTCCTGCATTAGATTAACCAGAGACTTTGGGGATTAACAGCGGTATTTGAGATGCATACAGAGCTAGCTTGACCAAGCACTGTGTCAAAAGGAAAACCCAAGCCTGAACTACTGGAGCTCTTCAGGAATCAATGTGGGTACTATCTTGTCATGTTTTTATTTTAATTGTGCTAGAAAAAGGAGGAGCGGTCTCCTGAAGTTTGATGACGGCACATACATATCGGGCACTGCTAGTCCGTAAGAGGCCTGCCTGGAACATCACGCACAGCAAGCACTGCCTGCCTTTCACCTGCTCTGCTAGATATGTAAGGTAGAAACACGTTATTTCATTTCACCACCTGAGAGGGCAATAGAAGCTTAGTCACTGTTGTGGTTTAATCCCAGCAGGTAATTGAGCATCACGCAGCTGCTTGCTCACTCCTCCTCCCTGCAAGGGGATGGGGAGGAGAATGGAAAAAAACCTGATAGGCTGAGATAAAGACAGTTCAATAGGATAACAAAGGAAGAGTAGTATAATAATAATAGTAATAATAATAATAATAATACAAGCGATGCACAAATGCAATTTCTCAGTACATGTGAAAGGAAAAAAAGCAATCCAATGCCCTGTTTCCAAGCAGCAATCCTGCCTCCCAGCTAGCTTCCCCAGTTCTATACGGAGCATGACATTATCCAGTATGGAATACTGCTTTGGCCAGGCTGGGTCAGCTGTCCTGGCTCTGCTTTCCCAGCTTCTTCTGCACCTGGCAGGGTATGAGAATCTAAAAAGTCCCTGACTTCATATAGGCACTACAACTACCTAGCAGCAACTAAAATGATCAGTGTGTTATTCGAATACTAAGTCCAGCCCTATACAGGCTACTACAAAGAAAATTAACTCTATCTCAGCCAAACCAGGACACTCTTAACAATTTCATGCTAAATTGGGGTTTTGTTATTCCTGTAGTAAACTAGACAAAGAGTTAGAACTACCAGATTCTCCAATATTTTTAATCAGGCAGGAGTAATTAGAAAAGTTAGAGATGACTGTAAAATGCTTGATGTCCATAGTCATACGTTGCTTATCCTGGAAAACTTTATGAGCCAGAATAAATGACTATTTTCCTATGATAGAAAAATTATGTTGTAAAATCTTAATCTGAATATAAAAATCTGCTCACCTCAAAAATGTCTGTGGTTTCAGAGTGGATTTTCATTCATCCTCTCTGTCCCATGTGTTTTGATGCCTAGAGAATTTTATTTATCAGCTTTCTCATTTTGCTTTCCATCAACATAGAGTAATTTAGTGTTGTCTAGTCCTGAGTTTGGTATGAACCAGAGCAAAAGAGAGGAGAGAAAGAATGAGAAAGAGGAAAAGTGAAAGAGACTGGTTAAGTTAAATGGAAATAATAGAAATACAACTGCACTGCATGCATAATCAGATGGCATATAGTAACCAGTTAAGACTTTCTTTTCTGTATTTTAAACCCCTTGGTGATATTGTTTTAGAATTGGGGCTTTATTCTGGTTCCACACCAATGTATGTATGGATAAAATAATTACACATTCATGTCTGAGGTAAATTAATGACATAAGGGTATTGGTGAAGTCAGTTCATCTCCTAGGGACCTTCTAGTTAATCTCTGATTTCTTGAATTTTCTAGCACCATATACTTTTTTCTTTCTCCTTTCCCAGTTCATTCTTCTCTAATTTATACCACCTGGGGCAGATCCATCTGTCATTCTGCTCAAACGTATAAAACTCAGATATATTTCCCCTGTTGAAGTTCTGAGGCTGTGTGTTCAATTTTAATAGGTAACTTAACCAAGGGTTTTAGAATACAGTCTGTATCCTATGCAGCATCCTATGTAAAATATAGCCCATTGAGCTGCAAACTGAGAAACAGATTCATAGTTATTCCTCTATCTTTACCTCACGTATTTTAGCTAATCTTATCAGACTTCAGTTCAATTTCCAGCAATAATGCTTTCTGTATGTGCTTGTACTTACTAATGCTGGTTTTTACATCAAAATGCCAGTCTCCCATATCTGGATGTATCTGTTGAGGTTATTTATATTCATTTGCCATACCCTTTTGGGTCTGACTAGGTTGGCTTGATTTTCTTCTGGTATATATTTTGAAGTTTAGAAGACATTTAATCATTAACAAGCTTTGCAAACGATTTCAGTACTGCGTGGTCTGAGAATAGCATGTATAGTAGACTAGAATAAAAAGTTAAAATATACACATTATGTGGTTTTAACCATATAATGAATTCAGATCATCTACTTTTAATACTGGAAATCAATGTTTAGCATTTACTCTTGCAAAGGATTAATATACTTTCCTGAAGAAAGATCTGGAGACTACTAACACATTCTGAAATTTAATAGCGCTTACTTTTAAGGTTGATTTCCAGGTGTTGTAACATTAATCTTTAAGCCGTAGAACAGCTCTACTTGTATTTTACAAATCTTCCAATGTCCAGCTGATGTCACTGAAAAACCTTGGATTTAAATATAAGTGTGCACATTGGCATGCTCGGAGGCAGATGTGGCTTCTTTGCCCATTGAGCAGTGGTGTTAAGGAAACCAAAGCTTATAGAAATCCTGTTATGGGGCTAAAAAAAAACATTTCTGAGGGCTGGCAGTCTGGGTGTGCTTTTAAGAATTCATCAGTTTGGTTTTTTGGACATCTTGGAGCTCATGCATGAAAGTGAATTTGTGCAGCTAGATAAAAAGATGGCAGCAAAGGTCACCCAGAACATTAAGCTATGTTTTTGAAAGCAGCTTTAAACTATAAAAAGAAAGGGATGAGAAAGAGAAATCACTTCGGGGGAGGGGGGGGTGGGGGGGGTGGTGTGGTGAGGTGGGGAAGGGAGAAAAAAAGAAGAGCTGTTTAGAAAAAGGTGGCCTCATCCTTGAAAGGAACTTCACTTCTACAGAACATGCTCTGTAGACATGGCTCTTTTCCTCAAATTGGATGGTGGCTATGCTGGGTTTTGTGCTTTATCTCGACTTTACTCTTTTGCACATACATTTTTCATCCATGTCTGAAGCTGTGGGTCATTAACTACGAGCTGCAGATAGATTAGAATAAGTAACATCAGTCAGATGTAACTGGAAGATAGCTTTCCCCTAATAAGAAGCTTTCTAAATTAGGACATGTTTGATACAAATGTTTCTTCTTCTTTTTCTTTCTCTCCCCCCCCACCCCGCCATAAAGGTGAGAAATCGAACTGAAAAGATCCACCTGTGTAGTTTTGGGAGGGTTTTATTTAAAGGAAGGCTATACTTAAAATAGTCACTATTCTCAAAATGTATTAAGTAATCAAAGAGTTTTGAGAGGAGTTTAGGTCTTCCTTAAAGATAAAATAAATACATAGATGGATATGACATTTAGGAAGAAAAATGCTAAAAAACACAACCAGCATTTAATTTTCATTGCACTGGACGTTTGACCTTTTGGGGGAATGGTCTCTCAAAAATTTGACATGGCAGACATAAAGCGAAAGAAAATGTTTTGTAATTCCTTTGTCAGCTCTGAAAATATGAGAGTTTTGTTGGTAGTGATCTTTCAATGGATGAAGCAGGCTCTGAGGTGTGAAGGTTATTATTCTTCTAGTAAACAAGGATAGAAGATGACCCTTCATCTATGATTTCATTTAAGAGCTGTTTCTCAGCTGTTACAGGACTCAGAATTATTTTATAGACCAATAGATCTTTGGGTTACACTGTTTGATGATGACCTTACTAGGGTCAGTATTAATTTCAAGATAAAATCCTGTTGAGCTTAGGAATTTATTTATGAATTTCTGCTACTTGACAACAGTAGGATAATGTAGGCTATATGTATTATACATCATTTCTTTTACTATCTATTCTTACTAGTCCTGCAAAACAAAAAGTTGCTACAAAGAAACTAGCATTTGCCAAAAATAACAGGGATTTTAATTCACTAGTGATACATATATACGCTTAATTTGGTTTCAGCCTAAAACAATCAAATTCTTTAAAATTTCTGGAAAAAATCCCAACCTCTCTCAGCCTGTCATTGCAGTATCCTTCCCAGCTTAGAGCCTGTGGCCTCCAAAAAGTCCCAGCAGTCCAGGACTCCTTCTCAGGCTCAGCAAAATTCCCCTGCACTGGCAACCTTTGGAATGAAGCAGTGTTCAGCAGACAGCTGAAAGCAGTGGCAGACATTTTTTCCATAATATATCATTTTGTCACAAATATTTCCAGTTTCCTGTTTGCTTCCTGCTTCCAGCACCCTTTTGCGGTGTGAAAGCTCTTAGTCCATCTCTCAATGTTCATTTCCTGTTTGCCCGGAGCAGTTGCTTTCCTGTTCACTTCTCTCATGGCTACATAAACCATTTCCCTTAATCCTTCACCTGGACCTGGAAGACTGGGACACACCCTAGACTTTAACACCACCTATATTTGCCTTTTGTCAAATACACTATATAATGTCTACTATATAATGTCTACTATTAGCACTTTCCACTATAATAGACGACTGGTCCTGGGAGATTATTAATAACGCTGTAGTAAAATTTTGCATTTAGTATCACGGTTTTGCCAGTACTTACATGAGTTTACCACTATATCCATAGTATATTGGAAAACCGTCTTAGCAAATTACGGTTCTCTATTGGCAAAATGTTCTTTTGGTAAGAAAACTGACAGCAATTCTTCAAGCTGACTAAGTTAATTTAGCAAAAGGATTTCTGATGCAAAAGAACTACAGAAACATTAATAGCAGGAATTCTGGTGCCAGAATTATTGAGAACAGAATTCTGGTAACTCAATTAGAAGCCTCAAGTCATTTTTTGCCATGCTACTATGTCACTAAAATTTTCTAATGTGCAACATAGCACTGGCATTATACACCACACTTCTATAATGATGATACACACCTACTCCAGTACAGGCAAAGTTTTATTTAGTTCAAGGAAATCTTCAGAAAAATGAGGATGCATGGCTTTTCTTTCTGGTGACATTTAATTCATGGGAGATAACATGGAGCCTGACAATATAAAATGAGCTCACGTTACGTGAATGTTCAGATTCTGGATGACCTTCATTTGCAGAAGCAATCATTCACTAACTCGTGTTATTAATTTTTTTCTCCTGGGTATGGAAGCTCAGTTGCCGGTCTTGGACTTGGCAATGTAACCTGCTGCTTTGGAGACTCGTAGTGTTTGCTGAACGTAGAACAAACCCTCAAGGAGTTCTTTAACGGTTTCAAAAAAAAAAAGAAAGAAAATCATTTTGTTTCCTGTCTATTGCAGCATCTGCAAATTCATTAATGGAAAATGTTCCATTAAAAATTACTTTTAAAATGAGCCAGTGTTTCTCTTTTTTTGCCATGTGTAGACCTTGAATTTTAGTTTCACAGAAGGTCCGTGACTTTTTAAAGGTTGTTGCCATTAACTGCCCTTGTGGAAGTCAGGGCTCTAGACTTCTGGCCATGTAAAGACCTTTGTGAGATCAAGAATTAGACACAAGTATTGTTTATAGAATGTTCCTGGTTTTCAAAATACACTACCAGCAGGTAGAACAGTGTTGGTAATAGTTGTATGCCCTTTCATTCCTGGACAGAGGGACACGTTATTCTGAGGGAGATGCAGACTGCACTTCCCTGCAGAGGGAAGTCACAAAGCTGCTGGTTTGCAATGAGGGTGTAAACGCTTCCCAAAGGAAGAGGTTTTACTTTGGCCTGCATTTTGAAAATGTGTTACACATGCATTTAATCTCTTTGCCACTCGTTCTAGGCGTAGTAGCTGTCTGGTCTTAAAACTACATTCTGTGATATTTAATTCATTGCCATAAAATTTGAAGTGATTATATTCGTATTAAATTATGATCTCTGTTCAAAATATGATAAAAATATAGGTCTAGTAGACATCTCAAAAAGAATACCCAGTCCTGAGCCCTACTCCGAGTGAGAGTACCTAAATCATAACTTGTAATCTAGTTTAAAAATCTCCACAGTCTAGGCTAAAATATATAATGAGCCTTTCATAATGATCCTTAATGAGTATGTTCTAAGTCTTCCCTCTAAATGTACTTCATGCTTTCCTGTATTGAATTTCGTCTTGCTAATTTAGAACTATTTATTAATATCATTCTGAAATCTGATCCTGTCTTCCAAAGTACTTTTAACTCCTCTCATATCGGTATATATAACCTGCACATTTTTTACACGTGCTTTTATAAATATATCTGCATCAAAGTCTAAGAGGGAATGTTCAACTGAATTGATCTTGGGACAGACACTGTGGGACTCTACCTGAAATGTCCAGTTTGCTAGCAAATCATTGACAATTATTCTTTAAGTGCTGCTTTGTATCCAGTTGTGTATCCGAGAGTTCTTCTAGCCTTTTTTTACTAATATGCTTATTAGACATATTAGACTGTGCTTATTATCATAGCAACATATAAAACATCTAACACTTATCTCTTTTCCAGTAGACCAGTTACCCCAAAGATGTCTCATTATATCTGACATCGTGTGACCTTCTGGGCCATCCCACATTCCATATATATTGTTTTGGATAGTATAGAGATTGTTTTGCTAGTCCCTTACGTAGCATATACTGAAATCTGTGCCATGCTGCCGAGATGAATATTTCTACATTTTATAAATATTCTTTAACTGGTTCTTTCCTTGTTTTAGGCTAATGTCTTGTAATCAGATTGTATTTATGATCACTAAATAGTTTTTGGGGAAAACTGAAGTAAATAAGGTTTAATATCAGCTTTCCCTCTGTGATCCCTGATTTCTTCATAGCCTTGCTATGTTCTGTCCCTTAGTAATTGGTACTTATTTTGCATCTTAAAGTTACTGATGTAGCCATATATCTGGGTGCTAGCTTCTTAAATTTGTCTTTAATCATGAATTTGCTTTCCAGTTTTGTACTCTTGCTTCATGGTTTTCAACTCATCAGAAGGCCCCAAGTGGTACCTTGCCAGTCTGTTGCAATACCTCATTACTATGTTCCTGACAGTGCGACTGTGCAACTCTGATTCCAGATCATTCGCTTGGTCATTGCTCCTTCATCCCAACTGTCTCTTGCAAGTCAAAACTATGAGGTTGGTAGAGGTATCTGTGTTTGGGGTCCCTTCTACGCCCTGTGTTGTCAATTCTTCCAACAAACAGACAGAAAAAAAGCAGTAAGAAAACATGGAAATATTTTCTTTTCCATTTCTGATAAGTGTTTTTGAGGTCCTCAGAACAGTAGAAGAATAAGCAGTGCCTGCATGCTACATATTGCTGAAAAATTCTTCTATTTCCTCTCTTAAAACTCAAGTTACCTTGGGTCTCCTCAACTACAAGTTAACTGTGCGAACAGAGAAATGAAGCATCTTTTATGTTACGAATTCGTGGGCTGGTATAAAAACCCCCAGATTGCTCTCACTTTCTGGAAATGCACACAAGATATAAAATGCTTTATATCTGTGCATAAAATGTGTAAAATACATAAAAGCGTACTCTGTTATAAAATGGATTAACACACATCAGCGTGTATGTCTTCATCTGCACTAGTCAGAGTTTGGTGTATAAGACCTTGTTCCACAAATATTCAGACCTAACCAACTTGCGAAAAAGGATATTAGAAGAACTAATTGACAGAAGATTCCTGCATGAGGAGTAATGAGAACACCTTCACATCTCTGAGATCAGTGAGCACCACTTGGGTGCACTTTATGTGCTACACTCCACTGAGAGATAAAGCTTAAGGTATTAAAACATTTTAGTATTACTGAGGGGTCTGTGTTATCTAGTTGAGACAAAGTTTCTAGGCCAAGGCTCTGGGATTTACATGATCCTTTGTACTTAACATTTTAGCTTAGTTAAATATTTGGTAAATTTTAAATGGTCTGTTATTTAGTGAGCAGCAATTATGTCCTGGCATTGTGACATTCATATGCGTATACTACTGCTTTTCCTGCCCTGTTTGCTTGCAATTTACAGTTGACAGCTTCTGTTACAACAACTCAAAAAGGCAGAAGGAAGAGATTATATTGATGACGTGCAATTAAAAGGAAAAACCAGTACCATTTATGTACCTCCAAGAGCTGCCTCCTACAATTAGGAGTGTGTACGCTATCTACAGCAGCTATGTCTTGAGATTTCTCAAAGCATTTTGCATACATTTTCTGAGAGTTTATGCATTTTCCAAGACATAAAAAACACTGAACATTGACTCCTTAGCATAACAGAAATTTAGCAGAGGCATCTTCTCTCTACAAAATTGTTTTCTGCAATGCAGTCTCTTTTGGGGTTGATGTATGAAGCATTTAGGAAAACAGACTATTTTTTATGAATTTTACTGTCTCAACAATGCCAAAAAGAGAAGAAAATGAGTCTGTCTTTCCACAAATAAGCTGAACAAATATGTTATCAATACCATAAAGAGAATAAGTGAACTGAGAACATCGTTCATCATTAATTTTTTTGTTTTCTTTACCTCCAATACTAATTTAGAACTTGTAGATTAAAGAGATTTTTGACAACTATTTCCTGGTCTAATATTGTAAGAAATTTTTGCATAGACTGTTAGAATTCAGTTTTCAAAACATCTTTATTTAATTCTGATTTTCACATAAATTTAGCGAGCACAAAATGTATTTTGGCCTAAAGGGTTTTTCACTGTTTTTTTTGTTTGATATTGAGTCTCTTAGAATACTTTGATCAAACTTCTCTGTCTATTTTTGAGTTCCAACAAGGTTAAAACATCTTTTCTTTCTTTAGAAAATTCTTTCCCACTTCTTTCTCTTTTACCTAGCTGACTTCTGAATGCTTCAATTTCCATGGAACAGCTGGTCCAAGCATTGACTGGATAAGGCCGAAAGTACTTGTAATTGGCTCTACACATGCTGTGGATGTTGCCAAGAAAGCAAATTTGCCTCTGAGAATATCTAGTGCCTTTGAAAAGCGAGTTTAAGGCTCTACTTCCTTTTTTCATGGGCACATATTAAGTCTACACTTTTCAATATAGGTATTGTGATCAAGAATCAGTTTTAAGAACAATATGGGGAATTTCTACCATCCCCTTAGGGCTCTTAGGACATGGAGGTGATGGAGGGACATCTTGGATGAGAGATATAGGCTAGTCAGGGCTGCAAGAAGTTAATTTGTTTTGATAAATGAGGTCTGAGCTGTACATGGGTTGTGCCACAGTGGAACAAGGGATGCCAACGTGGATGTACACACCAGGCTTTTTTTCCCGGCTGGCACGAGCAGCTGTGGTTGAGAAAGTCAGTAATTATGAATTTATAAGCAGTCTCAGGTCTGCTGGAATAAATGTGTGGTGTTGGTAGATTGTCCTTTACCAGGTACAGTACTGGGATTTACTCCTTTGTGCAGCTATTGTTTTGTTTGGTTTGAGTTTTCTGCCCCTTTGCTTTCAAGTATGTACTCTTTCATGCATCTTACTGCTACTACATGGTATCTACTGTAAGGTGGCTTAAGTGCTTAGGCTGCATTAAGGCCCAGATCTGGATCTCTCTCACATTTGAGCAAATGAGTTCCAGAAAAGTAAATGGAATAATACCATGAAAATAGTTACAGAAAGCAGAATCAGCACTAGTAAGCTAAGGTGTATTAAAAGATTATGGGTCAGTACTCTAAGTGTGGATGAGCAGCATTTCACTGAAGATAATGAATCTACTGTGAGTTGGACTGGCTGAAGATCTGGCCCTAGGTCACACAAAAATACATGTGTATTCTGCCTGAAGAATTTACACTGCTTTGAAGCTTTATGCTGTGAAGAATTTTAGGTGGTTTATCAGTAAATACTTTTTCACCATGAATATCGGCAGTGGTTTGAAAGTTCATGACTTCTTCAAGTATCTAAACTTGCTTTAATATGCTCCACATTTCAGAGAATTCTTTTTCCTTACTTTACTTGAAAAAAAAAAATCTGTTGTTTTTTGAAAGCAGAAGAATGTGAATGAGAGAAAACTTGTCTCATGATTGTCAAGATTATGACAATCTTGACGTGCCTCAAATCCATTCAGGAAGTTGACAAGTCAAGGTTTCAATAGCTGTGGTAGTCTGCCAAAATTGCACAATATTCTTGTCTATTTTTGCTTTTCTTGTCAATTGTGACACTGCAATGTCAAATATAATATGCAGGTCATGCTATACAGAATTAAATAGCATCTAATAGCATCATTTGATTAATAATTCCTTTATTCAGGAAAAAATATGGGAGAATTCTGTTAAACCTCATAATTTATTGATCTCATGGCCATAGCAGGATTTTAAGTACTACCAGACTACTCCCTGTGTGTATGCTTTAGGAAAGCATAGATTCACCAAATAGTGCCTTTCAGTATATATAATTTACTGCAATTAGACAAAGTCTTTTGTGAGTATATTTTGAAAGAGAATTTAGACCATGCTTTATAACTGGCAAAACTGGACATAACTGGTTGTGTTTCTATAGTTTTGTCTGAATGTGACAGAAATCAATACAGCCGCTTACAGTGGGGCCAGTGCAAGGCTTCGAGAACTTGTGGGATCTGTTTAACATTGTCAGCCTTTACTGTAGACTATACTTATGTTATTTTCACTTACAGCTTGATCTACTAGTGTGCTAAACCTCTGTGGAAAGTATGAGCAGAAGAGAGGGGGAGGCAGAAGGGACTCCCTTCATCTTAGTCAGGAAGTGTTATTCATTGAGACAGCCTTGACAGCTATGAAATCTACTGAGATGGAGAGACAGACAAATTATTGTCTCAATGTTATATAAGGAATCATATAAGGAAATGTTTCCTACTTCTATCCCTAGTAAACACAAACCAATGCATACCAACAAATGAGTCACGATAAGTATATTCAAATTATAGTATAGCGAGTACAACATAAGCAGAGGACTTGGCTCAATCCCACAGACCCTGATGCATGGAATAGGCACTTAATACTGAAGGGCAACTGATTATACCCCTGCTTTCATGTGCTCGGGGGAGCAGCGCCACCACAAAGCCCCAACGTCCCACTCCTTGCAGGACTGGGTATGTTCAAACTGTCCATATATTACAGGTGAAGTCATAGCCAGGGAGGTGATCTACCCTCAAGAAAGTCTCCAGTGCTCTCTTTCAGTCAAAATCAGTCATGCGATGTTGTCACTAGGTGGAATTGTAGACCTGTGGGTTGTATCTTTTGTTTTCAATGATGGCTAAATGTCTGATCACTGTCTTTATGGTAGCAGAGCTATCTGAGTCATTTCATACAGATTTATTCCAGAGATGTTACGTTTGGGAGTGAAGATGGAATATTATCACAGAACTCAGTTCCTGCTTGCTCCTATCTTACCTAAATTGGAAAACATTTACTCCAGGGGACTGGCTATCACACAGCAGTCTATAAAGCAGAACACTTTGTGCAGGACTGTTAATGATAGCTGTACATATTTTATTTCAATCTTGTATGGAACCATTTGTTTGAGATAAAACTCAGTCTGGAATTTGAATCTCTTGTCTGAAGAACTGCTAGCATTCAATTTGAAACTAAAATCTATAATATAGTTGATATTAGAGGGCTATTTGCAATGAAATGTATGAAGCAGTGTTTTGCAGAGAGTGTCATGGAACAATTCCTCCATTATGTAGAGAGAACAGATTTCTGCCATCTTGCTTGCTAGCCATTTCTAATTGTATTCATTTCAGTGAAATGAATATTAATGGTTCTACTGTATTTAATAAAGTTTGTTCCTGATTGATTTTTCCCTTCAAATTAATTTCTCTTTTCATTTAATTAATTTATAGAGATTTTACTTCATGTAAGTTAATTACAATTTTTTCCTTTTAAAGGGAAAAATGTTCAGATGATAAATGTTATTATTTTAACAAGTATAATGAGGGCACACAGCAGCTTGAAGCTTTCCGTAAGTGTTGTGGGCAAACCTCTTTTATATTGTAATGCTCCAAATGTTCTATCAGCTAAGGTATGAGTTATTAACATATCCAGTAAATTTACATATCCTGATCTGATATGTCATGCACAGCTAATGAATAATGTCTGCACTAGAGACAAATATGACTTTTTTTCTAGGCTAAGTGCTTTTGGTTATTAAGGTCAATGAGAAAATGCTTATAAGTACTAAGATAAGAAGTATAATCACTCTGAATGTCAGGGATGTAAACTATATTAAATGTATTCCACAAATATTTTCTTCATATGTAGGAGATGGCATAAATACATTTCAGCAACAATATGAAATAAAGATCTGAGTATGTGAGTTTATAATCCCACAGAGGTCAAACTGAATTGTTAAAACAGTTTCAACCACTGATACAGAAATGCTAAATTCACACTAATGGTGTGAATGGTGACTTCATGGAAGATACATCTGTTTCTCACAGGAATACTGTGGACCTATAAAACAACAATATATTAATACAAATTACATGGCTGGTTAATAAGAAAGTCCTTTAAAATTGTCCTAAAAAGTTCTGCTCAAGAAAAGGGCTACTGTGGAAAACAGTCTTTTCCATTTCTGTATTACATGATTGCTGACATCTTTTCCTAATAATTATAGTACCAACAAAGACAAAATCAATAGCTTAAAACAGGCGAAACCTTGGAATTGACAAAATCTTGGAACTGGTTGTTCTCTGATGTACACCAGTGCAAACCAGGAATAGCTGTTCTGCTGTTACTGAGGCTGAACTTAATTTTATGTAACTTCAGAACTGATTATCTACAGAACAATACAGGAGTTTTTGTTGCTTAGTAAGAATAAATCTTCTGAAGTGATTTTACCTGCATACATTTGTTGGCAAATAGAAAGAGATAGGGACAAATGGGGGTGGGGTGGGGCGGGGGTAGCATTTAATAGCTGCTTTATATCACAGGTATGAAACTCCATTTACTCTTCTCTCTGGTGATAACCATATTCCCATATTTTTCCTCTAGTAACCTAGGACATGTGCATTGTGACTTTGTCCCAGTTTGAGGAACAATGACCTGCCAAAAGGCGGCTATATCAGGACAAATTCAACTGCAGAGAGGGGTGATTTGAGTTTGTACCAATAGAACTGACATCAGCTTTGGGTGAGTGTAAGCTCCACAAATATAAAAGATAGCTTTTCCTTGGGGTTTTCACTAATGTAGCTACATCAATACCTGACTTGACAAATTCAGAATGAGAAGCAAGACCTGTGGTCTCAATCAAATGCAAGCTTTTGTCGAAGAGTAAAGTGTTGTGAACAATGAAAGTATATGCACTCAAATAAAACTCAGAACACAGAAAAGTTTATTTTTAAGAAAATTTAAGGATCTGGGTATTTCCAAAGGTGTCTTTAATTTTTCTATGGAACTGAGACCTTTTATAACATAACTGGGTTTTTTTCTTTGAAAGATTGATTCCTTCTGGAATTTATAATACATCACATCCTATTAGCATAGCTGTTATTTTTCTCCCTTTTTTCCTTCATCTGTAGAAAATGATCCCTTTTTTTTTTGTTAAATAGCTGCATTGTAGTTATGTACTGAAAAGGATTGTTTTCCTGCAAAGAACTACAAGGCAGTACACAGCTGAAATAAATATTCTTTCTCCCCCTAGTTTTACTATGCTGATACTTCTATTCATGCTATAAAGGATGATATCTAGGCAGCTGCTGTTTACAATTACCTATTAACTTGGAAACCAAAATCTACTTATTTAGCAGAAAATAGCTTTCTTCTTTATGTATATACACATTAGTTTATTTGTTAAACACAATGTGAAGGCTGCATTAGTGGCAGTAAAATTAGAGAGGATTTAAGATTTTGCCTTATCATGTCGTGGGAATGGATCGCTGCTGAGTTCCCAAATTCGCTGGTATTTTAGAAGGGACTTTTTGCAGTATCAGCAGCTAGCATATTCTCTCTAGCCCTATCTCTTTTTTTTGTTCTTTAATTTTTTTAAGATGCTTTATATAGCCAAATTCTGCTGTAGAAAGAGAAGACAGAAAAGATCCTGTGTGCACAGATCAGCTGATACGCTGCATTGCTGACAGGCTCCTGCTAAGCTGCCAGCCTGTGAGCTGTTCCAGGGCGGTCTGGGTGCCATTCCTGCTGCTGGGAGGGTGGCAGGGTCGAGCCTTGACCCCTGGGCTAGACCTAGCAGGGCCTGCAGCCCCGTCCTTCTGACTCAGATGCAGAAAGACTCCCTCTCTTCAGCTCCCTGACCCTAACGCACATGGAGCAAATCACCTTATTTTCCCAGTAGTACTTTTAAATATCTGGGAAGCCCAGTGTTGAGGGCCATGGCGCTGAGGTTGCTGCACAACTGGCAGGTGTTATTGTAAACCTGGAAACAGACAACTGTTTTCTGATATGGATTGCTTACATATTTAGAAATTATGAGTAATCAGATAAATTGCACGCTAAAATGTGTAAGAAGTAAAGGCGAGATAAACTACCTGCACAAATAAGCCCACTTGCTCAAAGAAGAGAAGCTGTGTTTGAAAAGAAATTTAGGCCCAATCTGAAGAAGGGGCCCTGGACACTGTGATTCTGAGTTTTGCGGGAGGGCTACATCCTGGCTTCAAATTGTGCACATTGCTGTTTCCTGCACAGTGGGGGGACACAGGCGTTATGTGCCCCAGCTGCTAAACCCCAAGCCCAACATACTGATTGGGACACTGCCTAAACCCAGCATGGAGAGCAGTTTAAAGTGGTTTGGGGTGCTCATTACAAGGAGGAGGTCTTGTTAGCCCCCCATCAAGGCTCTGGCTTCTCCAATTCCCATCAAAGCCAGCCATGGGGAAAGGCTTGGTTCAAAGGTACAGCTCAAATCCATCCCTCACCCTGTCATGTGTACTTACTCTGAGCTGCCAGGAGAAATGACTCTTTTGGTTTGGGCTGCTTTGTCATTCTGAACTTTGGGGCTGGTGAGTGTGACTGGGGAGAGGCTGTGAGATGACCTTGCAAATGACAAGTGGTGGCCTGGGTCTTTCAGTTAACTTCACCTTTTTTCAAACCAAACCCCACTGTTGCCTTTTAAATACAGCTTGAAAAGGGAACTTTGGGGAGACAGTCTTTGTCCCCACAGCATTTATCAGGAGGAAATACTGAGATTCACTGCCTTCCTCTGTATCTATAGTGAATATAGATTAAAATGTCTCTAAGATAATATCCTATATCCGGGATGTTACAGTTATCTTTGATGTACTTTAGACATTTGTAAAGCAGCAGAGGGTATAGTGACCTACAGGTCAGGAAGAACCCAGACTTGATGCATTCAGGCACCTACTTTCTTTGCAGTAATGATGGCAAAATAAATTGCTTTAAAGCCACAAATCTCCAGTACATACTATATGTTTCTTTTATCCCCCACAGTATTTCCATACTCATAGTATAACTGTATACTGCAGGGCTGGCCTTTAAAAATGTGACAGCAAGTCTCTCAAATCAGACACTCTACACTAGCTTCTATCACACACTCAGCAGTGCTTTCTCACATTTATGGAGCTGTACAATGACTTCTTCCTGCTCCAAATCCAACGCTGCAAACCATGTGGTCACACCGGCCTGTGAAAGAAGTTGAAAAAGTGATAACATGCTGCAGCTGGTGACTTGCCACTTAGCAGACATAATTCTAACTAAAGGAACATCACTAAAATTTACATTCCTCCCACACATCTGATCCAAGGTGTAAAGTTTCTTTCAGAAGCAACTCCAGAGATCTGCATTGTACGCCCTACGACCTAGGTGGCACATAGAACCACGTACTTAAGGCCAAAGGCCATTCCTCTACCTCAGACGGTAATGGTATGTCTTCTTCCAGTACCAAGAGCATTCGTAACCAAATGATGCTACTTCTGTCAGAGTGGTTGGCCCAGGTACCCCACTCAAACCCATGTGACAGGTTACATGGTCAGGGTACCTGGTCAAGTGCTGTGTAATTTCAGGGCAGGGTGGGAAACGTGATCAAAGTATAAGTATGCTTGATTAGCAGAGATAAGCCTTGAGTGATTTCAGTGTGGAATAGGAGAAGGCAGAGACCAAATATGTGTATGTCACAGAGGCGGATATAAGAAGACATTTGAGAACCAACAGTACCTCTGTTAGTTATTCTCCAGGCACGTGGCAAAGCGGGCAGGTTATCAGTATGACTAAAAGATGCTCCTGGGCTTTTGCCTATAACCTCAGGCAGCCTCCAGTAGCCCAGGTTAAGAGCAGAATTATGTTCAGATCAGGGGTATCAGGTGAGAACAGCTGATGAGAGAGTGCCAGGACCTGAGTGCAATCTTGGGTTTCTCTGACTTCAAGATGTGTATATACATGGAGGAAGCTGAAGATCTCACAGACTCTCTTTGTTTATTGATGGGGCAAGAGGAGAAGCCAGGGAAGACTCTCTGTTTGCCGTGTAAATTAATGCTTTAATTGTCAAGAGGACTAAGAGGCAGAGGGCTTAGAAACTTCATGAAAAATTTAGTGCGGTTCATCCCATGGGCTTTCATCTGCTGATCTTTCTGAAGGAGGGGAAAATCTTTCAATTAAAAGAAATATGGGAGACAGAAAACAAGAGCAGACAAAATCAGTGATAAGGTTTTGTAAGTAGTTAATTTGATTTCAAATCATTGAAAGTTGATCAAGAACTGCATCAAATTCACTGCAAAGAAAATTGTCACCAGGAGCTCCAGCACTGACAAAGGTGAATATAACTAGCATAAAATCAGTGCTGGTTTTAACATCTTTCTGTTCTTGTCTGCAGTAGATAAACAGTGCTGAGCTGCAGCAATAATGCTAGCTACACCAGCTTTTGGGAAAAGAACTGCTCTGTGAGTTTTGCTAACCACTCTTTTGCAGAATTAAACTAGTTAAGTTTTTACAGACCGTCAAAGACCAAATAAAAAGGTCGGAGAAATCCTTCATCCAGGCATAACGCAGGGTTTGTGGGGGAAGAGGGTAGAGTGGAGGAGAGAATGAAAAATGCTATTTCACTTCTCTATGATTTTTGTAATGTTTCCTGGCATTCCAGTGATTTATAGAAACAGCAACAGTCAGAAATTGGCAAGAGTACAGAGAGAATAAGCCGATGAAAGATGAAATTAATAGCAGTCGTATATGCTTAAGGGATCAATGATGTATTGGCGCTATTTCTTTTTCAATGTCACATGCTCTGATAGTGCAGTAGGCCAGATGATATCTAAAGCCACTGACCTATAAGCTGCTCTGTTCCCTCAATGCCTTGCTAATATTTTACTGAAAGTTTGACTATATTGCAGCTTAAAACAGAACTTTACCGACTGCAGGAGAAAGATACAAAAGACAATTTCTGGTGCTTTGTACAGAGAAAAAGAGGCTGCTGGATTTAATCATTCCTCATAATTCTCTCAAACCAGTGGAGCTTGAAACAGCAGTGAGAGAAAATGACAGAGACCTTGCCTTGGTAAAGGATTATACTTATCACATTGTAGTGTGTGCACCCACAGATCCAGCCCCTTCCCTTAGCATTCCTGTTAACCTGCAGGATGAAGGGACCCCTTACTGTGACAGAAGAAGGTGCAACAGGTTCCTGATAGGGGTCTGTGTTAGTGGTGCTTAACACCAAATAGTGATGCTTGCTCCGCTCCATTGTGGCATGCATTTCCAGACCACTTTTAGTGCAGGAGACTCCACTCATCTTGTCAAATCTGACGAATTGCTTCTGTTGGGTTACTGTGCTTCTTGCCAAAGAACTGTTTCTGGTTTTGGATCCTTTTCCTGCCTGATGGGCTGCATATGTTGTCTGATCCCAGCCCTGTCCAGTCAGCTGCTCTCGCTGTCTGATCCCACACTGCCCAGCTCTGCTGCTGTCAGATCCTGTTGTTTTTATAATCAGTTGCTTTCTTCTCCATTCTGTTTATGATACACTATTTTCTATTTGTATTGCCTGGTCCTGGGGCTCTCATATAATTTCTTGTTGCCTATTTTTGATATTGCCTAATACTGCAGCTGCCCCATAGTTATGCATGCTGAGTTCTTACTGTCGTACTGTCTAAGCAAACAGCTGCATGTCCTCCTGTTTCTAACTTCCAGCTGTCTGATCAGCTGTTTTTGCAAATATATCCTTTCCGTGGTCTAATCCTGTTGTCTGGCCAGTAGCCTTAGGATCAGTTCTTCTTTCACAGATCTTCTGGTTGTGTATTTATGTATGATATATCAGCTAGTTAATACTTCATTTTGAGATTGTTCCAAATATCTGAATACTTTCCTCTCCTTTCTTGCCATTCTCATGTTTAATTTCAGTGTGCCCTGAGCACACTCCATTTATCCAATGAATTCTTCTTTCCTTTCTGATTTCTTATCAGCTGCTCTTTAGCATCTATTTTTTACTTTCACAGCTTCTGCTAGTCAAAGATTCTGATGTGTGAGTTGCTATTCCTGTAGCCCCATGTCTACCACCATCCGTTTAATCATCTCTATTGTCTGCTGCTTCTGCTGTTCAATCAGCAGCGATTTTTTTTCTTTTGTGCAGGCCTGCAATGATCTGATCAGTACTTTCTGTCATATGATTGCCCCTGGTTGTCATTCCTACTGGCTAATCATCACAAGGAACTCTGTTCTTGCACAGTCTTGGATAATTATCTGCTCTTGCCGGTTTTGGTGACTTTTTCAAGGCCCTAGAGTGGAGTTATACAATTCCTAGAAGCACATGCTTGGACTATATACTGCAATAATGATATTGCTGGACTTTGTGGGATTAGTATCCTGGACTAAATGCACTTTGTTAGCTAAAAGTTTTGCAAATAGCTGGATTTCACTATGCAGTAGTCAATAAAAAGTTTCCATCCTCTTGCTCTGTCTGTCATATTGTTCCCTTTCACATATTCCTCTATTTACGTGATAAATACGTAATGGTTCTTCATTAACCAAGATCATGTACATCAAGGCTGTGACACTCAACTTTCAACTCGTGTTTCCTTCTAGGTACTTATCCACCCAGCACAGCTAGACTGATTCCTGGTTCACTGCTGTATTATAATATAAAATAAAAGGACAGTACTCAGCTGATGTAAATTATCATAGGTCATTGACTTCAGTGGACCCCAATAATTAAGACAGTCAGCTCAAAGTCTCTGGAGGAGAAGACACATGCTGTGACTAAAGAGTCCTGTCTCCTGTTGCTGGCTGAGAAAAGTAGATTGATTATCTTTGCTTTCCAGAAGAGGATTAGGAATTAGTTGAGAAGAACAAAAGCACATTAGTGTCTTCCTAAGAGCTTTAACATAAATTGGACAGGGAGAAGCATTTCTCACAGCCATGCAAAAATCTGTGAAGTTCTGTATAGGGACAAGATACTTTTCCTTCCCCCCCCCGCATAGATCTCAGGAGAATAGCCAAGGTTGCATTTGGTGCTTTACCTCTCAAGCTGTGACTGCCTGGGTTACAATGCTGATTTATTGTGGGAAAGTTTAAATCAACTTGAATTTCTAAATTTGCCCATATTTGTCTCACATAAAACTAGTAGGTCTCATCTTGCAGCTACTTAGGAGGGAAGAAGTCAGAACTTTTCCAAATATGGACAAATTTTCCAAGCTGTCCGTGTAGAAGCAAAAAGTATTCTGTCTGACGATTTCCCTAACAGTTTCCATACTTGGCGGAAGGAAACTAGGATTAAGAGACCTACACCAGTTGAAATTAATTCATCTGTTGAAATAGCTTGGAGGGATGCAAAAAGTTAATGAGTTTTGCAGTGGGAGGGTGGATGAGACAGCCTCCTGAAATACCTTCGGTCCCAATTTTAATGATTGCCTTCAAACTGAGTAAATTGTGATTTTTGAACCTATATAGAAAGCTATTAATTTTTTAGGTAGCCTCCTACATGCTTATATATTGACCCAAATATTTCAGATTTATAAATTCTGAAAGATTAGAAGGATGTAAAGCAAGTAGAAAGTTACTTTGTGCCATATATTTCAGAATTTGGAGAGATATTTGAACTTAGGTGTTTTTTTCCCGAGTTAGAATAAAAACATTAATTTAACAAATTAAAAAAACATCATTTTAGAATCTGGATCTGTACAGCACTATGAGATTTTTTTAAAAGAAAGAAGGCATTTGTAAATATAAAATATGACTTTGTGTGATCAGTATCTTTTCATATTGAAGCAGTAGATAAACTAATCATTCTAATATCATTCATAGAATCCTTCACGTCATCAAAGAATGTCACCCCATGCTTATTTTGTCATTGTTAGCACTGACTTTGGCTATGACAACTACACTAAATATTTCTTCCACTTACACAGATAGGCTTCAAATATGTGTCTGATTCCAAAGTGTACTACAGCAGGAAATCTCTTCATCCGTTCTTCTGGCCATCCAAGCCACGAGCAGCCAGTTTCTCCAGAGGAATGTTGGAAGGAATCTTCTCAGCTCTATTTAATACAATGTCTTAAACATATGTATAAGTGCTCTGACAGTAATTATTAAGAATTCTTGTAACCTCTTTGTGTAAGGTATAAATCAAGATTTTTCCAAGTTCAACACTTAGAGCCATTGGATGTTAACTTCTTGCTGCAAAAACCTTAGAAGTATTTTGATTTTAATTATGCTCAGCATGATTCTAAGGCAAAAAAACCCCACAAAACCAAATGATATCATGGAATTCTCCTTCCTGCTCAGCTTGCTGATGTTCTAAAATCTTTTTACTTTACACCTTTAATTTTACAGTTGTGATCTTTCTGGCTCTTTAGGTAAAGATAAACATGTATCTTACATTAAATTTAATGGAATTTGATCCAGCTAAGAATGACAGTTCGTACCATCCATCTAGAATCTGGTAAAATAATCCTGGTGTTAAATTCTGACAAAAGATGCAGATAATGTGCTGAACTGAACCCTGTCGTTTCTTGAGATATCAAAACTAAATGAAGAGCCATCTTCTACAGATTTCTTCAAACATGTTAAAGACATTCAAAATTCCAAAGAGAATTACAAAAGCATTTCAGATCTGACTGTGCCTGTAAGCCTCTGTATCTTTCATTATCTCTTTCAATTCTTGTTAGCCCATTTGGCAGCATGGGGAGCACTCTCTGCAGGACACTATCTGCTCATACTGCTGAGAGCCATGGACACTGAATGCATTTGTGGAAGATTTCAGAGTTTTTCATTGAACAGTGCTATACTTAAATATTATAAATACAGCATTCTGAACAAATCCACTTTCTCTCTCTCTCTCTCTTTTTTTTTTTTTCCTCTCTTTTGCCTATCTGGGATCTATTCATTTTTCATTAGATTGAAAAATAGCAAAACTAACGTAGTATAATGATAATGTTTAAGCCTTCAAGTTGCTTCATAAGCTTGATCCAAAACACTAAGCTGATCATGAGAACAGTGGATTTTTCCTTTGACTTCACTGAAGTCTTTGAAAGATTGATGGACCACCATAGAGCTGGCACTATCTTTTCCAACACATGCTTAGATATTAATTAAGTAGAAGAGGAGAGCAATTTTTTCTGCTTATAAGAATATTTTGAAGAAAGCATTCTCTATTATAGAAGCCATTTACTAGTATAAAGAAGACTAACATGCTATTTATATTTAATAATCAAGTTACAATTGAATAAAACCAATGAGCCAATTACTGATCTCATTTACTCCTTATGAATTAGGAGTGGATACAATTAAGTCAATATAATGATCCAGGAAAAATTGTTCCTTATGCATTTTGGGGGAAACATTTGTTGGAATGTACCTTTAAATGTGTAAAGCAGTTTCTGATAGGCTTACTATGTCTATATTAGACCTAAATCTTTTCTTAATGCCACAGAAGTCACAATAGAAAGTAATGGTGAGGATTTATAGAGCTCATTCGTAATTATAAATACTTAGCAGGATAAGAAGATGAAAGAAATCCACAGGTTTCTTTTGAGACTCTACATGCTAAGTTCCTTATTAACAACAGGAAAAAAAAGAAATAACAAACTTATATTTTCTTCTCTCTCTGTCTCTCAGCTAATTCAAAAATGAGGCTGTTAATTAACACCTAGAGTACAATCTTTAGTTACTGGATTAATTACAGAAGACTTGCTGTGGGTTTTAAATTCTCTTGGGATATTTTTAAATCTGGTGGGCAGTAATACTGCCATCTGTTTTGTGAGCCAATGGTTACTTCTTACTGAAATCGTTAAAATCTTGAAAACTACATTGTCTGCTATCAAGGTTCTTAAATATGTGGGGTTTTTAAAGTAAAATCTGCTTATACTCTACTGTTCAGATCTAAAGCTACATTCAGTGTACTTCCCACACATGTCATGGGAAAACAGCTGGTCTGAGAAAGAAAACAAACAACCTGTCTATACAGATCATATAAAATTTTCAGGTAGCTAAATGAAAGTTACAGCTGTAGATCTTCATGTTACAGAAACTTTCCAGCAAATAAAAGTCTTTAAATAAAACTGTTCTAAAAAAGTCATCAATTTTCCTCTGATGTTGGAAAAATAATTGATCAGAACTTGCTGCTGTTGCTAACTCGGCATTCTCTGTAGCCTGAGAGGCTCATCTGCATTCATCTCTCTATATAAATAAAGCCTGATTTTATTTGGAATACTGTTAAACACACACTCACCAAGAATTGCCCTAAGGGGAAAAAATACCAAAACGTGGACTAATTGTAGATTACTCAGTCCTCTCTTATTCTGAAATAGATAGCTTTTCATTTCTTTTTAAAACCCCATTGGATGAGGTTGTTTTCCATTTGTATTGCTGGCAGCAGTCTGACAGACTTGCAGATATACGAATTCTTTCCAGACAGATTTGCATGCAGCATTTAATTTAGTATTTTCAATCAATAGAATTGTCAAGGTCTGGATGATGGTCCATTTAAGTACAATTAGTTCAAACCATGTGCTTGTTGGCTTGGGATTCTTTGTCTTTCATTTCACATACTTTTCAATGATCTCAATACTCTCCTATTTTTTCATCTTAGGACTCCTGCCTCAGCTGCTGGCTGTGTTAAACATTTTGGCATATATCAATTTAGAGTAGATAATTATATATTAATTATGTACTATGCCATGAAGGTATTGTTTCTTTACTTCCTCAAATTCAAATTTGATTTATGCTCAAAGAATAAATTATCTTGGTTTGTAAGAAACAAAGTCTTTTGAAGGTCTCCTATTAGTTAAAAGATATGTTTCACAGTTAATTCATCTCTATTACCCACTGTATTGGTGTCTGTCAGTCAGAAAAATAAATTAATATTTTACCCATAGAGAAGTAGAAAAGGCAAAAATGCAAAAGATTATAGTCCCAAGGAGGGATGATTCTTTTTTTATGATAATGAGCAATTGTGAGGAAAACTGTCTGACTTCTTACGGACTGAACAATCCATAGAAAGAAATCCAGAGAACTGATTGAAGGGTTAAAGACATGCAGGAAATACAGGAATTTAACATTTTTAGCCTGGTTGGAAGATTCAATATTTCATGATAGAACGGAAAGATTTCTAGGACTCAATATAGGCTGAGAAGACACAGAGAAAAGCATAATAGTCAGATCTGTAATCATAGGGAATTTTAATATATGTTACTTAAAATTGGAAGTTTTTATTTGCATCACGCTTGAAAAAATATACCTTATGTCCTGTTAAATTAGAGGAAGAAAATCAATCATGAACTGCTCAGTACTGTAGCAGCTACTAAATGGCTGTCTTAGATCTTCAGACCAGTATGTTGTTTTCAGATTCCACTTGTGGGAAGAGCTCAGAATGAAATGTATCTTTTCTGGTGTATTATATTTCAGTACCACTGCTGCAGTGTGAACATACTTTTCCACCCTCACTAGAGAACGATCTCTGAAGCTGTGTTATACCAGCTGGTGTGCCTAGTGCCCACTGACATGACAGAGAACTGCTGGTGAAAACAATTTGACTGCACATGAAGAAAAGAGAAATGAAAGTGATTTTTATCCTCTTTTTACTCTCTCACTGCTTCAAGATTAATTTTGGATCTGACCTTCAAAAGCTCAGATGTCAAAAGCATATGTATTTTTGATATCATTTGCAAAGAGTAGGAAAGTTGCTCTTGGTACATTTCCACTCAGGAGAGATTTGCAGTTTCCCCGATCTGAAATCCCTGAATGTATTGATTGCCACTGAATCTGGTCTTTCTCATATTATGGGTAAAACTCAAGCTTATTTTTCCTAAGGCAATTTCAGCTACTATATGATATGTGCCAGTAATATCAGCAGCTCCTGAGTGTATTGTCATGTGATTACACTGTTGACTATTAGGTAAAGACAGAGGGTTTTTTCCTAATGTGTCAGGTAAAAGTTATAAAAGTTAATACCTGTGCAGCAAGAGTTAAGATATCAATTTAACACACTTTAGTTCAAATACAGTACAAGAATTCTTATAGCTAATAGTTTGTTATGGTCACATATTCAACAAATACTAGAGATACCTTCTCAGGAAGACAAACTCTTATGCTTACTGTTTCTATCCTGAAACCATGAAGTTTACATCTGCATTTATAGCCTGTATCCATTGTCTATGTGTTTTTCTCCATTGGTTACCATTACATACCTTGCTTCCACATTGTAGTCACCCTCCCACAACACTTCTTCAAACTCTGACTTTGAAGGGTCTTTAAAATACTGCCTAACTTCACTGAAATCATAAAAGAAACGTTGCTGCAAAATCAATGTTTTTCCTGGTTTACATACTTGTGGGATCCAACATGTGACATGCACAGACATCTCATTACAAAAAACATCCGCCTTTTCCTCATACTTACTTAAACAGTAGTACAATACTTTCACTATTAGTTCCAGAATCCAAATACTTATACAATAAATATTTGTATATGTCTTCTCAAATCCCATTTGACTTAAGTCTTAATAACCTATTAAAGGTCTCTGTGTAGAGAACCAGACCGTGGTACAGTCTGGCACAGGGCTTTGACATGGCAATGCCCATCGTTGCTCTCACTCGCCCAGAGTTGCTCAGATGGGAAGCCATATGCTCCATAAGGCTGTACATCACAACTTACATCCTCAAGGCAGTTTCATTACACTAGAGTCAGTTCTCCAAACACCAGTGAACTCGGACATCCAAGGAATTTAAGACTCCTTGTCTTTTAATTATCATACTGCCTTTTTAAAAACAAAACAAAACAAAAACTCCCCAAACCCCCAACTGGTTTATCCTAGGTACTCGGTGATTTCCTTTTATTTTTATGCCTGAAGTACAAATCACTGATGAGCTGGATGCAGTAGGAAGACAACTTAGAAGATGTCTTGACTTCTGAGCATTGTAGAGAAGAGGACTACCAAATACTAGTTCTGTCCTGAGGAGACCTTTTAAAATCTTTTTAATACCTGAAAATGTCAGGCTGGAGAATGTTAGATTTGAAATCAATACATGCCCATGACACATTTTCTCTGTAACTTAATTAAACTTTTGCAACCGATTCTACTCATGAAAAAATTGCATGTGTTTCTTCTTTCCCTCTTGTCTTCTCCCAGCCCATTTCTTACATTCCTGCTTTGTTGATCTTTTCCAATGTTTCAGCTGTGATGGGCAGCAACATTACTTACATTTCCTCAAATTTTAACCTTTGGAGTTAGTGCTGCCCTGTGCCAAAGTATCCTTAGACTAGATAATATCACTTTGAGCTTTCCTTTGAGAGGCTCCTAGTGTTGGAAGAGAGGCATTTTATGGGATTAAATAGAAAATCAATAGGATAAACAACCCTTTAGCTAGCATGTTTATTTTTATTTCCTGATTGTATCTCTCTTTCTGAGAATTGCCTGTGGTAGAAAATGTGAAGCTGTAAGATTAATGTTCCAGCTGCACTACAAAGATTTTGCTAGGGCAAATTATAAAATAGTATGGAAATCACTGTCCCATTCGTATAATCTCAAAGTAATCTCCATGTTTGGAACAGTTACTTTGTAAGTCAATGGTATAAAGTCTAGCAATGAAAAAACAAAACAAAACAAAACAAAAAAACCCCAGCCAACTAAGAAAAAAAACACCAAAAACCCCAAATAATGTAATTTATTTGAAAATTAGTCCTTTTGTAGGTTTTGAATATAAACCATTCTAGATAAATCTGAGCAGCTAGATTATATTTAGTTGACTGCTTTGGTAGGTGGATGACTTCCTTTCAGCACAAGAGTTGGGGAAATTTTCTTTGAGGCCATTGGGGGTCACTTTGAGTGGGAAAAAAGTAGAAGGTAAATTCTTCACTCTCCTCCCCCGTAGAGATACAAAGGTAAATAGCATGTCATTTTTTTAAACCCAGTTTTCTATCAGTGGGTTTTCTCTGCAACAGAAATTTAATCCAAAGGAAACTGTCTCTTCCCTTATCTGTATCTCTAAATCCCTAATTATTTTCCTAAAATGTTATTCTAGAATAGTGGGCATGATTTGTCCTCTAGGGGAACTATTCAGGAATTTCAGAAAAACTGCAGAATAGCTACAGAATAATAAGCAAAGTCAGCTCCTCCACATAGCCAAGACTATGTGGACTTTTAAAGAAATATTGAACGACCTATTTAGATCAGAGAAAACTGGTCAGGATGTGACTGCATTTCAGCTAAGAGTTTTTTTTAATGTTTTCTGCAACTTTTGTTGAAGGTCATAAAGATTAGGGTCTGGAGGTTTATACTACTTTGAAGCTCTCATATTTGGTCCAAATGTCAGAATAAATATGTATACAAATATTAGTATTTCTCATAAATGATATTAAATAATAATGTTTAAATAAATATTTAGTGTCAAGGTTTTTCTATAATGTTACATAACATCATGACAAAATAAATATAAAAAGATAGGTTGTTGTGGAAAGTGATTAACATAGACAAAGATGCTAAGCTTCAGCCATCCACATACCACAACAATATGCAAATAAAGCAATAAATCCAAAATTTGAGCTCATTCTTTTGTCTAGATGAGTATTTTTCGTGCTGTGAAGAGTAATGGTATTTTAAGAAAAACTCTACAGACTCCAAATAGGGATCTGCCTTGTATCCACACATACAATGTGTGTCTCAAAAATAAAATATTAGAAATGTGAAATATCTTTGGAAGAACAAAAACATTTATGGGCAGAAACATAAATCTTGAATATGAAGTTTGAATCTAGTATGCTATGTAGTTACTATTCATATTAAGGGGGTGTGTGGAGCACAAAGGCAGGGGAGTGATTTCAGTTTTCAGTTTTGAGAAGTCAGAAAGATTCTGGAACTACAGGCTGAGCAGGAAGAAATTGGCCAGATGTGTATTTCCTCTCTGCAACTTTAAGACAGTGCTCTCAGAGGTACAAAACTCAGCATGGTCTTGACAGTTGCTGCAATAACTGCTAATTTTTTACTGAGTGTTACAGAACTATAGTACTCTGTTTTAATTCAAGCTTTTTTCTTCAAGGTCTTTTCAAGATTCCTTATGAATCAAAATGGAGGGGAGAGTGTAGTCTCAGAGGTTTTATTGTTTGACTTTTTTCCCACCATGTGCAGTATTTTTGTTTTTGTTTTTGTTTCTTCTGTCAAGCCATGACTGAGTCCTTTTCTTGCTTACAAACATTTAATGCTAGAGAAGCCAAATAATTCAACACAAATAATTTATTAGGCAATGCTTGGCTTGCTTTATTTGCCCTGTACATAAAAATCTCTCACACTGTTTATATTTCTTCAATGAAAAATTCTGCACAAGCCAGACTGAGCCAGTGGGTTACTCACAAATTCAGCATATTCATTATGTGTGACCTTATACTCAAGCTGTTGTAATGGGTCACCTGAGTCACATTGTTCCACTTTCATTGTTTCAGTTCCATGATTGGATGCCATAAACTGTATATGTTGCTTTTCCAAAAATGGGTTGTGTTTGGGGACTCATTCTATTATCCATACTCAGTAAAAGCAGCTACTCCAACTGCACTAGTAGGGGGCTGTACCTGTGCCAGGGACTCCATCAGGGAGTCAACACTTATTAGTTCAGGTAGAGAAATGCACTAATATCTAATCAGCTTTGAGCCTAATTCTGACTCTTATGCTTCAGCTAAAGCACCGTGGAGAGATGCCCAGCAAGAAATGACTTGAAAGTAATCAGAACCATATCACCAAGTCTCCTCACAGCAAATTATTACACAGGGTGCCAGCAACACTGCTACAGTCAGAACCACCCTGGCCCCCAAGAATTGATGGGACTTGCACACATTTTCAAGATGGAGACTTAGTGACCACTTTCCATACATGGCTATGGCTTTTGCTTGAAGTTGGCTATTTTAAGTGTTTCCTCATAAAAGGAAAACAATGTGTTGCTTTTGTTTACTTTTTGTCGCAAATTTTTGTCAGAAGTGCTTGGTATCATTTGCAAATGTATCATGAGTCCGAACAAACCCTGAGTCAAACTATAACTATTTTAAAGTTATAGAATCCATTTGGGAAACATTAGTCCAGTTCATTCAATTACCTAAGGGAAACACCCCACTTTTCTATATATAGGAAAAAATTATGTGTTCTTTGCTTAAAATCTGTTAGAGTCTATTTTTTATTCTCTATGTCAGATTTCTAAAGACTGAGCTCTTCCATATCCTCTTAGATTTACCACTCATTCTGAACTTACAGCAGGCAACTGCTCTTGGATTTTGTTGAGACATTGACAAAAACCTCGTTCCTTTCCAAAGTTAACAACAATAAATTTTGCTTGATGCAGTAACTTGGGCAATTAGAATTCTACGTGATTACTAACAATAAAAGTGAATGCTAAAACCCAAATACGTGAGAGCGCTACTGAAAAAAGAAAATTTAATATAAGAGCTTTTTTACATATTTCTTTTAAATCAATACATTGTGAAAACATATTGATAGTGTAAGAGCTTACAATCTGAGTACCCTACTTCATGAAAGAATCCATGTATGCCTTCTTTAAAAGTGGTTTCTTACCTGAACTGGAACAAATCGCTTTCAGCTCCCTCCTTTTTAAACTGTATATTGTCTTATATAGGCTGGACCTGAATTCAGGAAACCTAATTTCTACTTTTATCTCTTTCACCAGCTTTCAGGTTTCATTGAAATTATTGAAAACCAGAGAAACATGCACTTTCTATTGACTAATCTTTTCTTGCAGATGCAAGATATAAAGGGTTAGGATAGGATAGGATTTTGGAGAGATTCAATACAGTATTTTTATGATAGCAGATAATCTTCCCCTTCTGCCTCTGCTCCCCCATTTGTCAAAAACCCAAAATGATCAAGATCTCTGTTGTAAAGTGCTTTGATATATATGAACAAATGGCAGTTACAAGAGTACCAGAATTTTTTAGTACTTGTTTTAGAAAGAAAGAGATATCTAGAATACAAATAACTTACCTATAGAAAGATCTTATACAATGATTCTAACTAAATCTTTCTGTATTAGTCTTCATATTACCAATTATTTTCTATTTAATCATAATTGTCCTTTTAGGGTTTTTTTAAGCTTATTTTTCTAATGATATAATCCCAATGTGTTTCTTCCAAATATTACTTAATATTTAGTAATCTTATTTTTTCCTTTACAATCTTCATTCTCTAAAATTCTTGCTTAGTAGTGGCCAGATCTGTTATACTTTTGTCACATACTTCTGATAGCCAGAGGAAAGGTTTTAAGAGTTGCTATTATTTATGAAAAAACTCTGTATCATTTCATTGTGATGTACTTCAGGAAGTTTTATTCCTTTTGGAATACAGCAGTAATATTCCTTGTGGATGATACAATGAAGCAGGTGGTTAATTTTCTTACCTCTTTAAATCTATGTTGACCTAGGATCTACATCTCCATCAGTCCTCCATATTTTGTATTTCAAGAAAAGAGGTGTAATCAAACCATCCTTTAAAAATGAAATTTGTTTCTAATTAGATGTGAATCCTTAAAAATGTTTGAGAAAGTAAGAAACACTGGACATACAGTTGTATACAATGGACCAACATTTCCCTTAAACTGAGTTTTAGTCAATGACATTGGACCAACTCTAAAAGATGTACAAAAAGTGCTAGTACTGAGAACAGATAAGAGAAAATGACATTACTCACATGGTGAATTATACACAAGCTTTTAACTTGAACAGGAAATTTACTATTGTAGAATAGTATGTATTTGATTAATTACTTGCATTTCAATTTTAAATAGGTTTTATAGATTATATAAAATATGGAATAAATAAATAGAAATTTTCCATTGTTTTTGGAGGCTAAACACTGAAAAATGCATTATCCCAATAATTTACTTAAAATACATTACCAAATGATTTTAATTTATCCACTTTTCAATTAAAAATGCAGTTCTCAAGTTCTTACATTATAAATATGGAAGATGAATCTAGGAAGCCTTCTGAATTGATATATTGATTCTCATTAGGTGTGGTGGTTTTGTGCTTCATATATGCCTCAGAGAGATTGTGCACATTTGGTTTTTCATGAACTTTGAAACGTTAATGGACATCTTCTGCCTGAAAAATGTAAGTAAGCTGAATTATAATAGAGTAATGAAAAGATCAGTTCCTAAATGACATAATAAATCATATGCTAATTATAGCTGCCTACATACGTATAAAAATATTGACTGGTCAATGCATACTTTGATATCAAATCTTCCATTTTTGGAATTGTCTCTGAATGTTTGCCTTAGATAGAAGAAGTGGTGCTGCAAAGCTGTTCACTGCAGAAGGCAATACTGAACCAGTGAACAGACAGTAGAGAGATGTTCAGGCAGAGCAGGATGGTAATAGCATTATTCATAGCATTCATTCAACGCAGTATGATGCGTTGTCTTTTTAGTATCTTTCATGAAATATTTATTTGCTGTAATGTTTCTCCAGAGAACAGTCTACTCTGCAGTAGCTCCAAGAATAACCTCAAGGTATTGTTTGAAATTTTTTTCCCTTTCTCCCCACTTCTTACACATTTTTTTCCATGATGGCTTTGTGACCTTTATGCACTCAGCTCATAAATGATGTAAGTACAATACTATATTTACAGTAGGGTTAGCTAGATACAGATGAGTGGACATGTGGGAGACAAAGTATTTTGTATCTGACGTAGATAAATGCAAATAGATGCACTATGCTAAAAATCATCAATGTAAGGAGAGTGCATAACATTTTTCTGCCTTCCCTAGAACAGGGCGCAAAAAATGTCCACAAGTCAAATCATGGGACGTTTGCAAATATTACAATAACAAAGGAATTGGTACATTCATGGGAGACATCCTCTATTTTTCATTACAAATCAACTCAAGATATAGAAGTGAACTTTAGCTTCTGAACTCCATCTTATTTAATTTATAACTCTTAGTAATTTACACTTAGGCAGTCTATAATTTAGGAAACTACTCTCCATGTTTTCTCTATAATCACTGAAAAGTGAAAATCACTTCCAGATTCAGGTCTCAGATGGGCTTTTCCTCTTGGGGAGCTAGTTGTCTCCAGTGATGACAAAGGGAGTCTGCAATAACTTGGCTCTGAAATAAGCATGCATTTAGTCCTATTTTAAATTTGCTTTGCAAAGTAGGTGTACAGACAACCGTTCAGCTCAGTAGTAAAGACCTAGTTTACATCTCACACCTTTAATTAGCAGGGATGCCGTTCATCACATCAGTCAACATGGCTGTTCTGCTTTGAGGGCTTAAGCTGCTATCTCACTTGGAAATACAGGAAGACCTCTAACATGGTAGCATTTTGCTCTCAATTGGATTTCTGGGTTCTCTGTTTACCCATCAGTTCAAACTGGGTTTCCCAACAGCAGCATGCAAGTGCAGGATACTCATCACTGTCTTTCCACCCTTTATCTAAGAAGTGTTACATGCGAGGAAGACAGATCTGGCTCTAAATCAAATTGTTCAAGAACATTTACACATTTGCAGTGTTATCCTCCTTTATGATGGTTCTTGTTCCAGTCAAAACACAGGAATTAACAAATAAACCAGAAACTGAGCACATAGGTATAAGACATAAATTAATAAATGCTTGGCAATATGAATTTGACAGTGCTGTGTCCTTTGGAAGGATCTGATTTTATTAGAACATCAAAGTTAGAATCCATAAAAGAAATCTTGAAAATTTATTTATTGCATTGCCTTTTATGAGGTCTAGTTTGTTAAAGGCAAAGGTATGGAGAGCTGGGTCCTTCAGGAATAGGGCAATGTTGTTGGGTCCAAAAGTTCACAAAGCTATGATACAGATTGACTTGTTTGGCAGTTTTTAGACAGGAAAGGGACATGGGAAAATTAATGGGAATTTTACAAGCAAACTGGAAAAGCTATGAAATATGAACAGTGGTATGATAGTTGTCTGCTCTTTATCTGGGCTTAAAATTAACTTATATCTATCTGTTTCATTAGTATTAAACTCTTTCATGAATTTCAAGAATAAATTAGATGCAAGGAAGATAAACTTACAATGCATTGCCATTGTTATAGTTGAAACCCACACACAATTCCACTATGACATATTTTCAAAGACCTATAGAAATACTTTTTTGAGTGCTTTTCCCCTCTGAATGCATAGAAACACTTACTCAGCATTTTCTGGCCATGCATAAAACATTGACATGAAAACACAGTAGGATACTCACTTATTCTAGCCAAGAAATATCTTTGTACCACAAGGGATGAAAAAACAAACAAACTCTTCTTTTTTTGTTGCCAGAATTCAATTCTGTAAAGGAAACACTGGTCTATAAGGCTGGATGCAATCTGAGGTACCGCTGGGCTGGTTATAATAAAAAGATGCAACCCTTTTCTCCAGTAAGTATTCTCTGTAGTTCTGGAGAGCTGTTGTTATTCACTATAAATGTACCAATAGCTGGTTCAAGTTGAATAGTAAATATGTGATAAATAGATAAAAGCTGCACTTGTTGGACATGATCCTCTGAACTACAGATGCTGCTGATGATTTTACAAGTTCATTAAGAATTTACAAGAAAACAAAAAAAATTCTTATGATCCATTTGCTTTTTCCATATGTTTTATTTCTGGGTGTGCTGTCTGAAATGTTTAAATCTGGAATTGTCCTAGTTAGGTAGCTAAAAGGGATAGAATTTGACAAGATTCTGAGGTCTATTATTTTTTTGTTATTGTCCAAACCACTGGATTTCAATATAAAACCTTTGGGAAGTATAAAGTTTACAAACAGCTGTAGAGAAGAGCAGGGGAGCAGCACTGACGATATGATTAAGTTCTAACAACTTACACTTGCACAACATATCATGCTAACTTGAATGAAAACAAATAATTTGGAGTATTTACAGATGCCTTTCAAAAAAAAAAAAAAAGACTTAGGCCTAGCAATTATACAGATTTACAGAAAGTCTAGGAAATTATATGAATTTCCCTCAGAGTAGGCTGGCTCTGACAGAAACTAATAATAAAAGAACATGTTCATATGAAAACAAATCTTCAGTTGAATCTTCTCAGTCAACAAGTCAAATTATCTTCATGAACTTCAGTGGGACAAACAAACAAGTACAAAAAAGTATTTTTGCTCTTTTAAAAATAATTTTGCATTAATTTTTGCATTATGCAAAATTGCTTGCATTGTTTTTTTGAAATTGCCAAAAATTTTTTGAAAGAGAAAGCTGATTCAAGGTTAATGTAGAAGTCAGGTAATGTGGATTCCACAAAGTACGTTAATAGATTTAACATTTCCTGAGCTTCCTAAAATTCAGGATTTGATCTTAGGATTTGAAGTAATACTAATCTGAAATCTTTATCTTTCTGTTGTATTCTTCTATCATCACCTCTAACTAAACTTTTCATAGCTGTCCACATGACAGAGTTCTTCAACTTAAAAATCCCCATAGAACTGTAAATCACTACAAATGAAAAACAACTATATATATTGTACGTTCTCATGTGAGTGAGTAGTACTATATAATTACAAAGTTTGCAAAGTGTTCATTTATTAGTTCTCATTATGCCTCCTCCACAAAGAGGCAGAATGCCAAATCTAAAGAAGGTCATATGGTCTCAAACATTGGCCTTCTGGCATAATAAAAATATCATTCTTTATAGTTTGACCTCTAAAATATAATGTATCTTTAAATACAACCTGCATTTAACCTTTTATACATTGCTTAGAAACACTTCATTTTTACATATTTTGTTCTTTCATGGCTGCAAGGATTTCAATTGCTCTTTTTAAGCTTTGGAGACAGGAATTATATAGGACTTTTTTGTTATTGCATTTCTTGGAACTTGGGAAAATGTGTTGAGACTTTAGAAATGTGTGTCCTATGGGACTGAACTTACTAAAGAGCAGCAAGTCACTTATTAGAAAATGCCTGCTAGTCCCTGAGGATCTTTTCCTATTACCTACCTCTAAATGAATGACTAACATAATGGATTAGTCTTTTCACCCTTGATACATGACTAGAAGACTTTATGAACTAACAGGAACATATTTCAATTTCACTGGTGTCCTTCCCCATCACTGCTGTTGAATTTCCAAATGCTTTTGGTACTCACTAGGATCCAGATGGAGAATTCTTTGAATTGTGAGAGGCTAACATTGTTGTTCTGATTCTCTTTTTGCTTAACCTCTAGGTGTCCCCTGCATAATTCTACCTTTTCCCAGCATCAAATCTATGACAAGATAAAAAATGGATCTAGTCAGATAGCAAAGGTGTTCTCAGATCCAAAGTACAACTAGAATTTTAACACGAAAATTCAAAGCAAATATTCTAAACAAGTCTATGCATAAATGAAGATAAATGTATTCGGTTGTCTTAAGTTTTATAGCATAAGCCTGGATGTATTGATCTTTGTGAGGCTCCTTTATCCTGACTTTGAAAAAATGATCATGCAAGCAATGTGTATGGAGGGTATCTTTAAGAGAGCCCATTTTTAGGAGACAGGACTTGAAAGATGCCTTTGAATATATCCAACAATCTTTTTATTTGCATGTTACATTTAAAGCTATCAGTTACTGCTCAAAGGTTTGGATTTTGACTTATTATGATCTCAGAGAGTTAGTTATGATTAAGTAAATTTAATTACAGCTATAAAATAGCAGTAGACGTATTTCAAATGATATACAGATTCCAGTTCAGTATTGTGCTTCTGATGGGATTTGCTTGGTACAGAAACTGGGGATTTGAGGTAGTTTGGGGTAGCTGAATGCTCTGATCTCATCTGTATTGTGCAGGTTAGAGTAACTTGTCTCATTTTGCAACTTGCAACATTTTGTAGCGTGTTCTCTGTAGGTAGTTCTGAAGTAACATCTCTGAAACATTTTTTCATGACAACTTATATATGGAGGCAAGACTAGTGGAAGCCTGCTATGGTCAATTCTGCATCAAGGGAGCATTTTGACCACTGACTGAATTGTCAGCTAGCCACATATGACTGCGTTTTTGTGAGCTCAGATTAGCCAACAAATGGTTTGATAGGGTAACTCAATTTATTCAGAAAATAGCTGGTTTCAAGAGCTACATATGAGGCTTTTGAACCCTTTAGATAAGCTGGCTATAGACATAGGAAAGCAAAAGCATTATTATCTGTCTCCTTGTGTTGTAAGTGGATGCTGGCTATGTCCACCTCTTTCCCCATGTCATAGTGGACCAAATAGGCTTTATTAATTACTGACCTTCTCCATACTGAAGGAGGTTTCTAAGATGTTAGGCAGCTGGCTAAATATTTTCTGTTACCTTTCTGTGAAAAACAGCTCAGCTTATCAGGTCCACTCCAACAGGTGCCACTAATGTTTTCCACTGCTTTGTCTGCCCTCCAAAGAAAGAATCTCCTGTCCCAGTTACTTTTCAAACACTCTGGTCCTGCCAATTCTTTGCTCACTGCTTGCAGCATGGCCTCTGTTTCTGCTCCTTTTCTGAGTGTTTAAACCAATTATGGTATTGATTACTCCATTTCTCAAAGATATGGAAAACACCAGGTTTGTAATGCATCACAATCCTGTTTCTCACTCCAGTGTGGTATTGGCAGGAGTCAAATATACTATGACGAACAAATGTCTTCACAGAGAAGAATCTGCTTCGCCAATAGCTGGATACCAAGTGTTATTCTTTCTCTTATATATGCAGCTTTTTAACAGAAAACTAAAGTATAAAGATCATAGAATCATAGAATTGTTTTGGTTGGAAAAGACATTTAAGATCATCAAGTCCAACCATTAGCCTAACACTGCCAAGTCCACCACTAAACCATGTCCCTAAGCACCACATCTACACGTCTTTTAAATACGTCCAGGGATGGTCACTCAACCACTTCCCTGGGCAGCCTGTTCCAGTGCCTGACAACCCTTTTGGTAAAGAAATTTTTCCTAATATTCAACCTAAACCTCTCCTGGTGAAACTTGAGGCCATTTTCTTTTGTCCTGTCACTTGTTACTTGGGAGAAGAGACTAACACTCACCTGGCTACAACCTCCTTTCAGGCAGTTGTAGAGCCGGAAAGCCCCCTTCAGGCTAAACCACCCCAGTTCCCTCATAAGACTTGTGCTCTAGACCCTTCACCAGCTTCGTTGCCCTTCTCTGGACACGATCCAGCACCTCAATGTCTTTCTTGTAGTGAGGGGCCCAAAACTGAACACAGCACTCGAGGTGCAACCTCGCCAGCGCTGAGGGGGACAATCACTCCCCTAGTCCTGCTGGCCACACTATTCCTGATACAAGCCAGGATGCTGTTGGCCTTCTTGGCCACCTGGACACACTGCTGGTCATATTCAGCTGGCTGTCAACCAGCACCCTGAGATGCTTTTCCACCAGGCAACTTCCCATCCAATCTTCCCCAAGCCTGTAGCGTTACTTGGGGTTGTTGTGACCCAAGTGCAGGACCCCTACACTGACCCTTGTTGAACCTCCTACAGTTGGCCTCGGCCTATTGATCCAGCCTGTCCAGATCCCTCTGTAGAGCCTTCCTACCCTCCAGCAGATCAACTCTCCCGCACAACTTGGTGTTGTCTGCAAAATTATTGAGAGGGCACTTGATTCCCTCTTCCAGATCATGATAAAAATATTAAACAGAACTGGATGATGACAAAATTGATCAGTGCAATAATGCAAGTTTTCTTTTATAAGGAAACAAATGCCACTGGGAATTTTGGTAGTGAACGGTTTCTATGAGAATTGCATACTTCTTAATTAATTAGTATGCAAACTGTATGATAATCCACATTAAAAGCCATAGCATATGCTGTGGAACTGTCTTTTGCCACCTCTAAATGAAGTTTGAGAGGAAATGACTCCGAGATTAGCTGAAAAGTGTGTTCTAGTCACTAAAGAAACACTCTGCAATTAGAGGTTCAGATGTTGACTTTAGAAAGACACTGAACAGGTGAACTCACATTCAGACTGTTCAACAGAAAGAAACGCAGATGCCATCTTTAGAAACAAGACAAATCATTGTCCAATAGGTGCAGGGGAACTTTATGGTATGTTATTGCTCAGCAGAGATAAGTAAACTGTGAACTAAATAAATTGAAGCCAGTGTAAGTTATGCTTCACAAGGAGGGAACAAAGAGAAGATCAAAAGGCATGTGACTCTGTGAGATTAAAACAACTGAAATTGTTTTCTTTCTTCTCACAGTATCAGCTTTGCTTCATGCGGCAGGCAAGATCTGGGCAGTGCTTTCTGGGGAGAGTGTCTCTTGAGACAGTGCTCTCATTACCAAATACTGGAGTTTGTTGTTCTTTAAAATGACTATACAAAACCAGGAGCCTTGAATGTACACATGCATACATTCCTATAGCATATGCTGGCGATTACAAAATACTAGTTTAAAACATAGAGGGACAGCACTAAAATAATACAGCTTTTGTTTTCACCTGAAATTGCTTTTTTCCTGTTGATTATTCCCCTCTCCCATCAAAAGTATTGTTGCCAACACTAAAATTACCTTTTCTTTTTTTTTAGAAAAAAGTTTTCTTTAGAAAAACAGGACTCAAGAAAAAATGAAGTCCTTTTATCCAGTTAGTTTAAGATACTTTAAACTTAATTGTTGTTTTTATCATCATTCATTTTATTTCAAACTGATAGATATTATTGTAATTAAATGTCCAGTGTACCAGAATATGTATCTAATTTAATCTCTTTGCAAGCAGAGCACCTCCTTATAACTTCTAAACTCACAACTCAGAAGAGAACAGGCTCATAGAGCTGTCTCACTGCAGTTTTATTGAAAAGCATAATTGACTTCCATAATGGAAATGCTTTTAGTTCAAAACTATTAGATGTTTCAGAATAGAATTTACTGGTTGGGTGCTTGAGTTTTTTTGTCTTGAAAAAGCAGGGTTTCAAGAGGGTAAGCACTGTTCATGAAAACCTCATCTCGTTGAGAATCTGGTATGTTTATGTTTCATTTGAAAAAACAATAGTCATCTTCTATATATCCTAGCACCATGACATCCTGGTAAGATGCTGAGAATCCTATTGAGAATTCCACTTCCAGTTTAAGAACATCACAGAAAACAGAAAGTAAAACAAAATTACTTTTTGCAAGTTATTGTACCTTCTTTCAGTCTGTTTTCCATAGATCATAAAAGAAGTGTCAGTAGATGAGTTTGTTGTGCTAGAGGACTGGTCATGTACTAAAACTCTGGCATGTATGAGTATTACACACTTTCAGTACAAAGTCAAAAAGTGTAATTTTGCTCAAGTCTGCAGAGATATAAAAGGGATCAATACAGGCCAATAAAGAGCAACACTTGTATTATCAACATATTATTTTAAATACTTGACTATGGTCAATAGCAATCATAATTGATGAACATATCTGAAAATCATGTACATTTTATTTATGTGCTTAAATATGATGTTAAGGGCATCTTTCATTGCATTGAAAGAACATACGCACCTGAATTTGCAGATAGGCTTTCAGAGTGATTTTCAGATGTGCTTATGTAGCATTTATCTGCGTCTTTAAATGCCTAATACTTTTAAAAATCTAGCCTTTAATGTGTAACTTCAGGGATCTTAGCAAATCTCTAGGAGAAAGTCTCTGCTCTTTCTGCAAAAAATGAAAGGGAAGAGCCAGCCCAATCATTTCTACTGTTTCTTCCCTGTGGTTCCTCCTTTTAACCTGTGTGCCTTCAAATAAAAATTATTTCAATTATTTAAAAGATAACAGGTTGCTATACTAACAAGATTACAAGGTTTGACCATGGTGTTCCTTGGAATCAGCACACAATTGTGTAGATGTAGACATAGATTTTATTAAATTCAGTATTAAAGGTAGAGAAGGAAGATTTTACTCCAGACTGAGATACTAAGTTTCAAGAAATAGGACATTTCTTTAAGGGTCTTGAATTCTTCTGACTCTCTCACTAGATACCATAGAGCATGTTTGAGTGAAGTGATACAAGCAGCTAGCTGCAGAGTGACTTGACAAAATAAAGAGATTGCTAAGCAGAGCCTTGTCCCATCAGACCATTACAACCACTGAAGTGGATCAAGTGGTTACATAAAACAGTAGAACTAATGGAGTGATTTTATTTGCACTAGAGCAAGTCCACCATTGCATGCCCTTTGATTGACTCTAAATATCTGGGTAATCTTATAGGGTAAGACATTTTCTAGCCCTAAAGAAGTCAAGTGCATCTTCTTTTTTTTTATATATATCCAGGTTAATTCTTTTTTCTTATGCTTAATTTTATCTTTTGAGCAACTGGAAAGATAGGTGTTTCTAAATTCTTTAGGTTCTAGCAAGTCGGGAAGAGACACTTGCAAAGGCAGCCTGAGAGATTATATTTTCATTTTCCAGAAATAGGCATGGGGCTGGCACTCAAGACAGAGTTCTGTATATTTTTGAAACAAGTAGCACCTTGGACCTTGGCAGAATGATAAGCAGGTGGCAGAAGGACACCCACTCTAAATTCAAAATGATATGGGATGGGAAACTAATGCTGTTCTTTTTTATTTACAGTTCTTTTCAAACGTTGCATTCACCCACTAACTTCAGAAATGAGTTTTCCATGATATTGTTATAAAGATTATGATTCTATTGAAAGTCTGAAATCCCAAAAGATTTACTGTGAAATCTGCTTTGAATTGTGATGGTTCTGAAAATCAATATACGCAACTACCTAATGGAATGGTAGACAAAAGATGGAGCCAAACTTTTTTTAAAGGGGATAGAGGGATAGGACAAGGGTAATAGGCACATGTTGGAAAATTGTAAATTGCAAACAAATATAAGAAAATAGTTTTTTCACCATAATGGTGGTCAAGTATTAGAACAGAAGCTGACAAAAGTTGTGGAATCTCCATCCTGGGATATATTTATAGCTTGACTGGACATGGCCTGAGGAACCTGAATTAACTACACCTGCCTCAGGCAGGAGATTGGACTGGAGACCTCCAGGGGTCCCTTACAACCTAAGTGTTTCAGGGACAACTGTTTCACTTCAAGTAGATCCTCTGGGCTACATGCTGAAGTTAGGCTGGGTATTTTACTGGCTCTAGAGAGGAATAAAGAAGGAGTTGGAGTTGGCGTGACTTTAAACTTATCTTAGAACTGACGGCTTTGATGTGAAATATTCCCTTGGATTGGGCATGTACTCAGACAGATTCCAATAATTAAACCCTAAATATCCTGACATATTATAAAAACATAGCAGATGCACTGATTTTCTCCAGACACCAACAAGCGTAAGGGGATTTGTGCAATGTAAGTATATCCTATGAGTTTTGTTCGGTTTTGACAAGGTAAGCCATGCAATCTCCATTGCTAGACTCTGCAATTGGTGCAGGTTATAGTGGGTAACAATCACAAGAAAATCTGACTCCTACAATGATCAACAGGTGTTGAGCTAAAAAAACTAAACTGAAAAAACCACAACCTCCAATTCCAAATGGCAATAGATATAATCAATTTATGTAAGCAGTGAAAAGGGATTTTTCTTTTCTGCTATAAAATCTCCCAGGAGCCTTCTCTTCTCCAGGCAGAACCACCCCAGTTCTCTCAGCCTGTCCTCATAGGAGAGGTGCTCCAGCCCCCTGATCATCTTAGTGGCCTCCTCTGGAGTTGCTCCAACAGGTCCATGTCCTTCTTACATTGGGGAGCACAGAGCTGGACACAGTACTCCAGGTGGAGTCTCATGAGAGCAGAGTAGAGGGGCAGAATCCCTTATCTTAATCTGCTGGTCACGCATCTTTTGATGCTGCCCAGGATATAGTTGGCTTTCTGGGCTGCAAGCGCACACTGCCAGCTCATGTTGAGCTTTTTCTGTCGGGAACTATTTTCTGTCGGGAACAGGATACTGTCTGGGCGGTGTCTGACCTCTTGAGGGGATAGTGATATAGGTGACTTTAAAAATTATTTTTCCTTATGGGATTTCTCTGATGCATACAAGTATTCTCCAGTTTTAAGGTGAAGCAATGTTAAAGAAATACCTATATAAGGAAATTTAAAGTGTGGGGTTTTAGTATCGATAATCCAAGATGATAACTGAACAATATTTATTGCTCAGAAGAATAGCGTGTAATTTTCATACTGATTTTTATGTAGGTCAATATAGGGGGGTTTTATATATTTATGTGTGTGTATATATATGTACATGTTTATATATACATACACACACATGTCTGTATGTGTATGTATATGTATTATGTATGTATATAATACACGAATATTCTCTCTCCCTTTCTCTTATTATTTCTTTTAATTACATTCTTGATTTTTTTCTTGCATTAGTAGGTTTAGTGGTTCTTTCTAAATGAACTGTTCTTGTCAATGTCTGTTGGAACACTGCTGTGGGTTTTAGTTGTAGTATTATGGAATATTGTTACTTTATTCTGTAATAGTAAATACTTTTGGAGACATAAGCTATTTTTGTCACAGGTTTTTGGGAAATCAAATTGAAGATGGATGAGTTTGCTTTTGGTTGTTATACAAATTTCTGTGCCACAATCTTTGAATGTTAACCCATAAATATCAAAGGCAGAATTTTTATTCATTTCTAAGCTATGTAAAGTGATTATGAAAAATTTAGTAAACATTCTTGGAAGCAAAGCTTGTTCATATCTCATTAGAATGAACTATGTAACTTTTGGCAGGGAAACTTTACCTAATATATTTACCCCGGTGTTTTGAAGCTTAATTTGGACCATAAGCCTAGTTCTGAATTCTGATATTGAAATACAGAGGAATGCTTATTAAATAGGAGGCTTATTAATATCTAACAGCATCGCTGAAAAAGGCTTTATTTGCCTAACTCCATTCCAAAGGCACCTGCATAAAATGTTTGCCCACAAGTCAAGCATGCTGATATCTGTACAGGTGACAAATACTTTAGAAAACAATATTAATCACCTGAAATTTAAGAGACATTTGCTTCAGTCCTTAAACTCCTTGGCCCAGACCAGACTGCGCTGGAAATCACTTAGACTGAAGTCTTGAACTGATAGGGAGTTTGTGTGAACAGTTACTGTACTGTGTAAATCTGTTTCAACAACTGTGATTTAAAGGATTGGCATAAATTTAATTTCTGTCAAGCTGCTCTTGTGTTAAATAGTGACCAGTTGATAAAGTGATTTTAGAAAGCAGGACTGGTGATGAATATGAATTTTTAAAAGCCTCCAGCCAGTGTCAAACCTATTAAGAACTACAGCTAGTCCTTTTTATCACAAGGATGACTTCCAAGATTGATATTCCTTACTTGACACAGTGTAGTCTGCACATATACCCAGAGGAGAGTTGAATTCTTCAAATCAGTTGTTTCTTCTTTGTATTTAAGTATATTAGTGATGTTGATTAGATGTCAAAACTTGGACAGTTTGTTCTCTGATGCTATGAACTTAGCAGCATCTCTAGCAGAGAGTGGCATTTCAGTTTATTCCATTATTTAGACAGGAAAATTAGAAGAAAATTCTTAACCTTTTAAAAATAAATTTTAATAATAGTCTGAAATTTGCAAAAGGCCATCAGACCCTGCACCTGCTGTGTTGACTTCTGCTGACCACTTCTGACAGAGGAAAATGCACTTAGGTTACAAAAAAGAACGTAGAGCATTAAATAATCTTAGTGGGCAAGTTTACTATTCTAAAAAGATCCAACTTCTGCACTTTCTCCCTAAAAAAAAACCAAAGCAGCAAATCTTTTAGCATAACTGAAAGTAATAGTATAGGAAAATGAAGATAATTTTCTTACTAGAAGGTAGCAAGCCTTCTTCTTGTTGCTGTGTACTGGCAAAGCTTTACCAACCTGGATAGTGCAATGCCAGTTTTCACCATCTGAGAAGCTGGCTTGGCAGTGGAATACAATTGAATCATCAATTCAAGGCTCTCCCATCAACTTAGGGAGATTCCTTAAAATGCCTAAATACACAGAGACTATACACACCTATACACACCTTCACTATACACACCTAAGTAGTAGTTTGTATTTAGGTTCACATTCAGGATCTGATGAACTTACTCCCTTCTCGGGCAACTGGATTGTTATTCTATGAACTCTAGTAGGCTTTATCTCTGTATCCATGAACTAGCCAAATGGGACTGAGAAGACTGCTGAGTAAGGCTAAATGAGGTAGAAATTGACTGTCAGATTTTGCACTCTTCTTATAATTTGTTAAATTGCTAAATCATAAGACTAAGCCCACTTCAAACTTGCCTAATGAAATTATTTTGATTTACATACCAACTGTCTCTGTCTAACAGCAGAAGTTATGCATTTACCAATGTGATAATCTAATTCTTCAGGCTGAAACATAATTTTTTTTCATATTTGTAGGCTATGTTTGCTTTTCATCCAAATACGTGCAAATAAGTGATTAAGTGGAAAACAGAACTACCCCAAGATAATACCCCTTTAGACAGCAGAACATAGCTTAAGCAGCAAGTTGACTTCTTTAATCATTTAACACTTTACATATATGTTGTTCCTTTATTTTATTCTATTTCGGACACAAAATGTAGGAGTACAGATTTCCAAGTTGTGTATGACTTAGCTCACAGCTGCAGATGCTTTGTAACTAATTTTAGGCTGCATTTTCCATTCAGATTAACAGATCCTAATGTTAGAATCTTCACGATACATGAAGAGTTGTCTAGAAGCAAAAGTTATTTATAAAGATGTCGGTTTGCTTTGGATGGAAAACTGCAAATGCATTATCTTTTCACCATGCTGGTACCAACATGCTATGAAACAAGATGTTGTAATACCGATGCCACCAATCTGCATGTCATTGAACACCTGTTTTTTACATGGTCTATTTGAAGATTAATTGCCTATTTTGCAGCAAAAGCTTCTTGTTGGGAAAACCCAGTTATGAACACTGCTTTTCTAGATCATTACCCTTAATGTAACCACATATACAACACAATGATTATTGAGTAACTGCATTTTAATATTGCCATTTCCAAGTTAAAAAAAAAAACAAAAAAACAAAAAAAACCAAAAAAAAAACAACCACCACAATCCACAAGTATTCTATATTCACTGTCATGGCTACAGTTGACTACTAAGGAAGTGTCTTTGCCTTTAATCCATGCCAGTTAGAGCTGAGATGCAAATTTTAAGAAAGATGCAATGTAAGCTAAACACAAAGATCATTAACAACTCTAAAAAATACCAACATCTGAGGGGAAAACCAGGCAAACTATTATTTTACTTTTTGCATTTTGCAGGTGCACCATACGTATAAGTGATTTCTTGGTTGCAGTACTCTTCGTTACTCAAAAAGATTTTTCAGTTCCAAAAGTCTGAGAAGATGATAAGACTGAGATAAGAACTTAAGATACGTTTGATCAGAAAAAAACTGTGAAGATTTCAGAGCTTACAAACCAAATGCAATGATTTTCATGGCCCTGTCCTCTAAACTTTTTACCACAGTAAAACTTTTGCAGCCTCAACCAACTCCACAAGCAGCAGGTGTGCATGTACAAAAATCTTAACATGTGAGCAACTTAGCAGAATGTAGTGTCCACCCAAATGATGGGAGCCTTACAGCTTCACAAAGCAGAGCAGCACTGAATGGGAGAAGAGCACATGAAGCATTTTTAGTTGTGTACACCTAACTGAAACTTTTATTTTTATTCAGTTTTGTATCTAGGCCAAGCACAAGAGAAGCAAGCCTATCTTACCTGCAATGTACTTTATTAGTGTGATCACTGTGCCAGAAATGACCGATTTTTCTTTTACAATATTACTCCTACAAGTTGGCTGCCAAAAAAATGATATTAAAATTCTGCAAAATCATCTGCTCAAATTTGTGTAAAATCTATGTTGCATATATGTACCAGCTTAGATTAACACCACTATGTACAGTGGTGACAGGTGTTTTTGGTATATGATGCCATATATATTAAACATCTTTGATAAATAAGTTGTTGTCCTCTACATTTAATAAAGACATGCAAATACTGAAGTTCCTTGTTTGTCCTTTTCTTCTCAGTATTCAGCTCTAGATAGTTATACAACATTGCACATCTCCAGTAAAGCCCTTTATAAATCGCCCGAAATCAGTCAAATGAACCCTCATTTTAGAAGTTATATATTTTCCCCTGCTGGTAAAACAACAGGTCCAGTACAGCTTGTGTTTTTACTGTGTAGCAGGTTAAACTTGGGCTATGGCCATACACCCTGAGAATGGCCAGCTAGGTCAATTGTGGAGCATAAAGCTTGTAGTTTCAGGGTTGTGGGTTGGGCCCAGTATTGGATGCCAAATAAATGATGGTAGTGGGGTGACTGTGGCCAACTGCCAGAGGCTCAACTAGCCACTCTCTCTTCTCAACATGGGAGGGGGAGAAAGTAAGATGAAAAAGCTTGTGGGTCAAGACAAAGACAGGGAAACCACTTACCAATTACCATCCCAGGTAAACAGACTTGATTTGAGGAAAATTAATTTATAATAGAGCTGGATAGCAAGAAACGAAGACAAAATTAAAACAACAGCTTTCCCCAACCTTTTTCCCAGGCTCAACTTCATTCCCAACTCCCACAGTCCCCTTCCAAGAGGAGGGCAGGAGATAGGAATGAGGAATGGGGGCTGTGGTCAGTCTGTAACAGCTCCTCTCTGCTGCTCCCTCCTCCTCACACTTTTCCCTGCTCCTCTATGAGGGCCCTCCATGGGCTGCAGTTCCTTCAGGGCATACCCACCTGCTCCAGCACAGTCTCTCCTCTCACTAGAGGAGAATCCCTCCCGTAGCACCTGGAACACCTCCTTCCCTTCCTCCTGCTCTCACCTTGGTGCTCTCAGGGCTGTTTCTCACACTTTTTTCCTCACCCCTCACTGCCACGTGCCATTTTGTCCTTTCTGAAGAGGTTTTCACAGAGGTGCCACCAGCTTGGCTGATTGGCTCAGCTGTGCCCTGCGGTGGGGCCCTTGTGGAGCTGGCTGGAACCAGCTGGAACTCGCTGGAACCATCCGGAACCGTGTCACAGAGGTGCCTGCAGCCCCCACTGCCAACACCTGGACGCGACATGCAATACATACTGACAGGAATTATGTTACAAAATTAAAAAATGGTTATATGACAATGTTGCCTGTATCAGAAGGAGAGTTGAATCAAAGTCTCAGGTAATCCATTATTATCCTATGCTATTTGTTAAGTCTGTCTAATTTTCATAACTATGTGACAAGTACGAAGTAAAGCACAAGCATAGTTTTCAAATCAAATATGCACCTTTATGTTAGGTTTCATGTTTTAAAAGCTAAGGGGTTTTAAACTTCTTTTATGAGCACTATAGGAATCTCATTGTGTCTAAAGGGTGAAGAAAAACCTTCGCTAGTTGCTCATTCAAGAAATAAGTCAGACTGGATACTTTTTAAAAATCTCTTTCCTTGTTTGTCTTCTTGACCCTAAGGTGTTCAGTCATTTATATTAAATGAACTTTGCTGTGGACCTCTGTGTCAAACCAGCGCTACATTGTTACATTGTGAATATCAAAGATTGTCATCTTGGCTGCTACATGATATTGCAATGAAAGTCATCCTCAGCTGTTAGTTACTTTTCCAAATGGGAACATGACATTTCAGAGGCTGTGAATTCCCCGTCTTTTCTGCCATGTTCTTTGTCTAATGCTATGGTAAGTCAGAGGCACATCAGGAAAAGTTATCGCCACAGGCCTGGTTTGAAGGTTAGACTCAACATCAATGAAGTTCCTAAATCATGTGGAAAGTTTTGATTAAATCTGGGCCATTATTCTGCATAGAAATTCAGCATTTAGGTTAGGACAATCTACAGAGTACAACTGCAAGCACCTGAGGTGGAGGAGAACTGGCAAAAGTGAGTCTCTCCTGCCTAAGTCTCTGGCACACGCATTAGATGTAAACCAGTTGCAACAGACAGTGACTATACTGTGCTCAAGGTGCAGTACTAGGCTTAAAAATAAGCTTATTAACTGTCATAAAGGGAAGTTTAATAGCTCCAGTGTTGGGGAGCAGCTGTGTGGGCCCTTTTGGATTGCAATGTTGGACTTAGCACCCATATTTTGTTTAAGTTCTGTTTTAAATCCTGTTTTGGGGATGCAGACTAATTCCTCTCTCTTTAAGAGTCAGGGCCAATGAGAACGTGCAATTTAGCTAAGTAGAAGGTTCTGGGTTTACTAAGTGACACAGGTGAAAGCATGTTAGATAATAAATGAAAACTAATTATGTTCAAACTGCAATTGGCCCAGCAATTGTTTTAATTTATACAAAACTACGTGAGTGGCAAAGCATTACTTTTGTGTGAGGAACCTTGTAGATCATTAGAGTGAGAGTTAGCTTGCAGGAGGACAGGAATTTAGAAGGTAAGGGCTTTTTCTTTGTAACAGTGAGGAAAAAAAATAAAAATGAGAAAGATCTGGTCAGTCATTGCTATTTTAGCTTTTTCTTTGTTTTTAAGCAAAAATGTTTTTCAACTTTATAAAGTCATTAGTAAGGAAAAAAAGTGAGAGATGATTTTAAGAAAAACAAAATGCATTGCCAAATGGATAGGTTTCAAAATGCGAAGTTTTCAAAGCATAGAAAGAAAAATAAGCTTAATCTGCTAATACTGTGCAACTGATAGGGGTGTTTTAACTCTTCATTTAGCAAATCAGAATAGAACTAGTGGTTTCTGTTGCATCCAGTTTAATCATGTGATTTTTTTTTATTTTTTTTTTACTTTGTTTCAATATATGTTATCAAGGCTAATGGGCCAAGTTCTTTATGGTCTAGCAGTAGATTTTTTTTTCAGCTTTACTCTGATGCTTAAGGAGAAAAATGAAGCCTGTTTATCAATAGAGCTCCTTTACACTGGAGTCTGTTCTTACTACAACCAAGGTCTATGGACTCTTGATTTTCAAGATTCAGATGTTACTGTTAATAATAAATACATGGACAAAGCATCTAATTGCTGTTTCATTCTGAATACAGTTACTGTTTAAAAATGAATATACTGTTTAGAAATGAAACATTTTTTAATGTTTCTGGGTTTTTTTTTGTTTTTTTTTGTTTTTTTTTTTTTTTTTACAAAAACTTGAAGGGACTCTTAGACTAACTAAGGGTATAAGGGAGGAAAATATTTCAATTTTGCTGAAAGCTGCACTGTTTCCTGTGAGATAATTAAAGAGAGCTGTTATTATGTCTAGTGTCAAAATAATCAATTTTTTTTTGGAATAGCAATCATAGAATCGATAGACAAAGTAATGGTATTTTACTTGTGAATTAAATGTTTACATTTGAACTAGTCTGTGTAGAGTCTAGTGGTGTTTTGTTGTTTGTTTTTTTTCCCCCCAGTAGGGCAAATATAACAGGAGGTCTGACTGATAAAGTAATTTCAAATAGTATCACTTCTATCTTTTGTTTTTAATTTTTCACAGATGGATACAGCTGTTATCATATCTCAGCAACCACATTGTCTTTAGCTTCTGGAGATTTATAAGGTATGACCCAATATGAATATTTTATCAGTCTAAATCAAACTTCATTCTTTTTTAATTTAAATGTTATGAGCACATTGATTGTAAAGCCCCTCAAATGGACTATAATACCACACAGATGAATGAGAACTTTTTATAAAAGCTTCAGCTAGCTACTGTGCTTATAAAGTACTTCAAAGTAAATGCAAGTGACCTAGATACCATAGCAAAATACTCGTTTAACTACCAAATTGTACAATGAATAAAAAAAAGAAATTTAATATGGATTTTTAAGGCCAGAATATAAGTTGGTTTTTGTTTTGTGGTTTTTGTTTTTGTTTTTTGTTTGCTTTTTTTAAAAAAAGACTTTTAAATCTTTAGGTGTTAAAAAATTACATCTGGCTTTGAACTGGCCTATCTACTCATAATAAATTAATTTGAAGAGGCTGAGTATCCACTAGATCATGTTACTTCTGTAACTTATGTGTTTATAAAAATACTAGCATTGTAAGCTTAGAGGTTTGAATATTGGCAAAGCAAATATGGATTTGCATGTGTTAAGATTTACACTGGTTATGAAAAATTACATATGTAACAAATCTTTGATTGCTGCAGTGTGCCTTGCAGTGTTCAAATGCTAAGAGTGTTTCTCAGTGGTGACATTAACTTTCTCTGTTGTAATGGGCACAAAAGTTCCCTTTGTGTCAAGAGCCAAACCCAATTGATACAGTGTATCAGATGCCAACTAAATGCAGCAAACTGTCCAGGATCACTTAATGGAATAGACAACAATGACATTTGTGCTTCTGGAAAGTATAAGACAAAACATATGCAACTTGCTAGTGATGGATATCTGTCTGCAAATGTTGTTGGATTATAGGGTGTTCCCTCTTTCTTTGTTGATGGAAACAGAAAAAAGGATGTTAAAACCAGTTGATCGCTCCTCTCAAATTCCCATGTCACCTTATTCTTCTATTCTGGATGTTTTTTTCTGAAAATGTGCTGTGTTTTAGAAAGTATTGTTCTTTCTGATATATTGTACAAATTGTAAGTAATGCAAATGGCTCCGACCTAAGGAACAAAAAAGTGACAAGAACTAGTGTTCGCTTTTCCAATAGTTAATGACTGAAACTAAATTTTTTCTCAAATACTGAGTTCATAAATTGAACTGGCTTATGTTGCTGTATAGCAAGATGTCTAAGCATACATATAAAGGATGTTAACTTTTGGGTCTTGAGTAGTATTAGTGACAAGTGCTTGACTCGGGATCGTATTTATCATTGCTTCTTTGAGGTCTAGATATTAATTCCTGCCATCCTGCATTTACCTACTGTGTATTGTTTCTTCAGATATTTTCCAAAACCTTTTAACTACACAAAACCTTCCTCATGGTATTCCAGAAGGAAGAGCAAAATTAGAAGATTTTTAAGACAAGTAAATTATGCTTGTTGTAAAACAAAATGAGACCTATGTTATCGTTAGTGGTATTAACACCTTGAGTTTTTCAGAAAAGGGTTGAATCTTCTGAAAATGAAGGTTGAAAAGATGAGCTTCACTGATTGCTACAAAGAGCCCTGCAGACAGTGTCAAATGCTACTTCTGTGATAGCTATTTGTTTGATTCCGAGTCTCTCATTTCTTTTCTCTGTGGAGGTAAACTTGGCAGCTCAGCTGGTTTTATTAGCAGGGCAAAAGGCTCTGAAAAATCCATAACCATATGCAATTATCTTCTACCCTGTCCTTGTGCATCTCTTGCTCTAGTTTCATTTAAGTTTTTGATAGAACTTATTTTTCCTAGTTTAACCTGTTTTGTACACAAGTTCCTTTAGTTCTTTAAAATGATGTAATAGCATAATGTTTAAACAAGGTTTATTTTAGGAGTTGTTATTATTAGTCAGCATTACTACCAATTTCTGTTGTAGAATTTAGAGTCAATCTAAAACATTCCTCCTGATAAAGCAAATTTTAGCATATGCTTTTCAACACCTTTAAAGCTTAATTTGCTAATCCATTTATTCCTATAGTTTGCTAAATTCCACCTAAGGCATGGTTAGTGGTTATGTCAAAAAATGCATATATCACAGAATGGTAGAGGGTTTAAGGGACCTCTGGAGATCACCTATTCCACCTCCCCTGCTAAAGCAGGATCTCCTAGAGAATGTTGACAGGAATCTGACCAGAGAAGGAGACTTCTACAGCCTCTCTGGGCAGCCTGTTCCAGTGCTCTGTCACTCTGAGTGAAGAGGCTTTTCCTCATATGCAGATGGAATTTCCTGTGTTCCATTTCATGCCCATTGCCCCTTGTCCTGTTGCTGGGCACCACTGCAAAGAGCCTAGCCCTATCCTCTTGACACCTACCCTTCAGATATTTATAAGTGTTGATGAAATCCCCTTTCAGTCTTTTCTTCTCCAGGCTAAACAGACCCAGCTCTCTCAGTCTTTCCTCTAGTTCCAGAATCATCCTCATAGCCCTCCCTCCACTGGACTCTCTCCAGTAGTTGCCTGTCTGTCTTGAACTGGGAAGTCCAGAACTGGACAGAGTACTCCAGATGTGACCTCACCAGGGCAGAGTAGAGGGGGAGGAGAACCTCCCTGGCCACGCTCTTCTTAATGCACCCCAGGATACCATTGGCCTTCTTGGCCACGAGGGCACATTGCTGACTCATGCTTAACTTGTCCACCAGGGCTCCAAGGTCCTGCTCTGCAGAGCTCTTTCCCGGCAGGTCGACCCCTAACCTGTACTGTGCATGGGGTTATTCCTCCCGTAGGTGCGGGACTCTACCCTGCTGTTGTTGAACTATATACACAAATGAGTCTTAATTATACATCCCAATTGTTCTTGAAAGCAGGAGAGACAGATAATTAAGATTTGCAGTGTAACTAGAGCACTAACAGTGTTGAGCTCTATTTGGACACAAGAGGGGAAGGGAATTCCAGAATGGAAAGACTTTCACAGTACCTCATATCAATTCTCCCAGTATGTCTGTGTTAGATGTGGTGTAGCCATTTGAAACTGCAAAAATGTTTTGTCAAACTTCATGCATCAGGATATAAACAACTGAAGTCAAGTACTTATGCTGAGTCAAAGCTGAACTGGACTTTTTAAAAAATAAGAGAGTTTTAAAACAGTTTGTTAAGGCTGGATAGCTAGACAATCTTGTTGCTATGATCTTGTCTATATTTCTGTTTCTCTTTGGAAATACAGATTGGTTGCTTAAAATAATGTCTTATAGTTAACTGGTAGAAAAAGTTTGGTTTTTTCTCCCAAATGTGTCTGTCAGAGCTGTAACTAGATATGACATTTTTTTCAAGCAGCACTGTGTACAATAAAGTGTTAACAATTATAATGGTCTTTTTGCTTATGTGGACTTAGCTGTATCCCAAATATTTTTTTTAATTTTAGCTGAAATATGAGACAGAATAAAAATCATATGGAATGATGAAGTATCTGTTTCACAAGTCTAAGATAGTAGGAATCTTGTCTGAGTAACATCAGTATTACAACTTAATATGGTGTTAAAAACTTCTGTGTGTATACATATATGGAACTCATTGACTACAGCTGCATTACCTTTTAATGATGCAAGGCTAGCAGTATGTAGTCAGCTTTTAATTCTTCAGTGTCTTGCATTAAATCCCAGATTATCAACGGGAGCCTCTGATGACAACATGAAAAACACTAAAACTCATGCTTTCCTTTGGGTGACATGGTTCTGGACAGAAAGACTAAACAGCTGTGTTTGGGGTGTTTTGAATGGTTTGGGGCCTATGGGATTCATACTTCAGAATTACAGTAACTGCTAGAACCTCTTTCTTTTGGCCCAACACCTTTGCATCCAGATGAACACTTGGCTTATGAGGCCCTTAAGATTCGATAGCTATCTGCTGAAACCAATGCAAAACAGGCTATGGTGTGGTGTCCGCCTCAAATTATGATTGTGTAAATTATTATAAATTCTCATGCGACATAAGAAACACATTACCACAGAAACAGCAAAGCTATAGAAGGACCTCTAAATGGAAGGCATTGCTTCTACTTTTTCTTCTCGATAAAAGCTCTTAGTTGACTGTGTATTTGCTTTAAAGTGAGCCACAGATTTTATCTGTAAGGGACAGAACCAGTCTAGTTAAGTTAAACAGTAGGAAAATTGTTTCTCTTTACAGTTACCTTTCACCCACTCCTTCCCAAGGAGCTGCTGCGGGCCCCAGTCTTTGCTTATGGGATTGTGATTTTTTTAATTTTTTTTTTTAATTTACCCATTGTACTGTGAATCCTAATGTGTGTTCTTAAGACCCAAAAAACAAAAACAAAACACCCTTCAGCAATTGCAAAAACTTTGTTCCTTCACACACAAGCCTGATGTCAGCAACTTTTTCAGAGGTGGCAGGCGCCTTAATATAATGAGACACTTGCTGCATGCTTCTGCTTTAAGTGACATTGAATTGCTGGGATATTGGCAAACCTGTCCAGTAGACACTCAGCTTGTCTTCCTCTGGTTCTAGTTCACTTCACTTATGCTGAGTCCTCTATTTTCTGTTGTCATTTGAGAATTTCCTTATTCAATGCAAACCTCCTTTTGAGACTAATTAAAACCAAACTAGAGATTTTCTTTGAAGCAAAAGCACTATGAAGAATTGCACTGTCTCATTAGTAATAAAGAAATGTCTGCCTTGCCCACTGAGCTTTTTTGCTGCTAATCTTAGTGTGGCTGTAATATTTAATGACTGTATGTATTGAAGATAGTTTTCTCGTTATTCTCCATGCTGCTTTTCTTCGCATGCATTGTTCCATACCCATAATCACTGCTGTTGTGGTAAGGTGATGAACAAGCGTCTGAAATGAATCCTTCCTTTACTTGGTACACCAAATATAGCCTTTTAGAAAAAAATCTACCAGTGTACAAAGAGTTCACTTTAAATGACTGGTTTTAAAAGTGAGGTTCTTGCCATGTTGCAGTTAAGGATGAGGGCATTGTCCAATGCATTTATGAAGGACTGTGTTTTACTTTATATTTTCCCCATGAAATCCAAACTTCTAAATAAATCCAAATCCTTTCTTCCTCTGCCATTACCCCTGTATAAAAGCTATTAAATTATTTATACAGTTTCAGGTAACATGATTCTATAGGGAGATAATACAGGCCCTTTTAATATAACTTTAAGCTGAAGTGATTAACGCTTGAGGAAAGCAGCCTCTGAAGCTATAGTAGAGCTGACCATGGTAACTCGGTACCTCTTTAATTCCAGTTCAACTCCAACACCTATTTTCTTGATCATACTCTTGTAATTCCTTTTTTTTCTTTCAACACGCGTTCTTTCACTGAGTGACAAAATGTCTGCAGTTTGATATGCTGATTTTTACCACTTGGACATTGCAGAAAAATAAAATTAGGTTGCAGGAACTATAAAACAAGTTTTGAATTACTTGGAGGGATTATAGAACATCTAGACTACAGAGAATTGGCTACCATAATTTAGAAATGACTGACGCTTGAAGAACCCAGCTATATTCTTCAGTATAATCTGATAAATAATTACTGAGGATGAAAAACTGAGTTGTGCACCACCACAGCTACCACAAAGAACTAAAACTGATTAAAATTAAATTAGCTAACTTTCCTTAAATTGGTTCTCCTAGAATTTGCATAACCTTTCCTTATTCTATTTCTGATCTAATACATAGTCCTCTACAAGCAAAGGTGTATTTAAAATGGAAAATGTTTTGGACCTGGTGAACTGAAGACTAAAAACCAGCAAGCTTAACTTACACAGAAATGGAAAAAATCTATTTCTGGCTGTGGTATTTTACGCATATAGGTATTTCCCCCCAAAGTTTACATATAAATATCCATACTTTGCATATTTTGATATCAGATACAAGAAGAGCTCATCTGGCATGCTGTAATTTGATGCATTATGACAACTAAAATCCTGGCAAGTTTGTGAATCTGACAAAGTATGATTGGAGAAGAATATTTTCCTCTCAAATTTTGTTTGGCTTTTAACAAATACGTCAATCTGTCTTTTGAAGTTCCCAGCTAAGATCATCTATGCTGACTAAGTGGTACAGGTGAACTTCCTTGAGGGAAGGAAAAGATGTTGTTGGAATAAGTGAACATTCACACTGGTTAACATTGCTGATAACAGTATTCTGCAACGATTACCACAACAGTAAAACTGCACACATGTGCTTCCTAACCAGCACATCCTTTTCAAGGGAATGTGTGGGTATATTTATCATTCAGTGAAAGATTGAGTGGTTACACTGATTTATTGCAAAATGCTGTGACTGATGAATTAGTATACAGAGGTGTTTGTGTTAGGATGGAAGTGGAAGGGAGATGCAATGACAATTCAAGAAATGCACTTACATTATTAGCATTTTCTGCATTTAACAGGGTATGCCTGCTTTCTATAAGCTCTCTTTTCTTCCAGTTGGCATCAAACACTAAATATTAACCTTATCTTTCTGGAGTTTAGGACCATTGACAAATATGTCGAATTAAACTGCAGAATGAAGCATCCCTGGCAGCAGTGGCTGGTTATTAACATTGTGAACCTGCACAAGGCTTCCAGGGCAATGCTCCTGCAGGGCTGCATTGTGCTTACAGGAAGGAGATAAACCTGCCGCTTCTGAAGAGCTTTTGATCACTGTGTCCAGCCTTGCAGCTTCCTAAGCACCATCTCTCTTAATTCGTCTTTCTGTTCAGCCTGAGGAGTTGGTGCATATTATTATTCTGTGCCCTAAATCTGAACAAGTAACAGGCATTTTTGCTGTATCTGCTTGGACTCTAATCTCCATTTTTGTTTCTTTATAAATAGCAAGAAATAGCTCTTTCTAGAAGAGCACAAAAGGGTAATTTTTTTTTTTTCTTCTCAAACAATGAAGATGCATTCCTACAGCAATGTAGGCATAATTAAGGTCTGAGTTGGGTCTTCAGATATCTTCCTATCTCACCCTCCCTCTGTGAGACACCATTAATGAACTCTTTATTTATGCTCTTGCCGTAGAGAGGTGTTGACATTTAATTTTCATCTACTTTTATTTTTTTCACAAGATAGAAGAAGGTGGAGGGGAGAGCTGCCAGTTGTACAGCTGAGGAAGCTGAAGTAGGGAAGGCTGGAGTTTTTTAAACTGGCGTGTTTCTTAAATACTGATGTTGCCTGCAGAAGTAAAGACAGAGGGGCCCCGCAGCTCGGGCAGGCAAGGTGCCTGCCTGAGAGGAGGCCCCGGCCTGCCCCGTGCACAGCCCGGTCTGTCAGCCGCCGTTCCTGCCACTCTGGCCACAGCCAGCGCTGCTCGGGCCAGTCAGGGCACCGTGCCCTGCTCACCTGCCTCCAGCTCTTGGCACTCAGCACAGGCCTGGGCTGAGGGTAAGGGTAGGGTGAACAGAGCTCCGCAGTGAAGGGGGAGAGGCCCCTGAAGGGGCCTCATGGCTCTTCTCTCGGCAGCCTGATCTGAGGTTACAGGCTGAGCCATATCAGAGCTGACCTGACCAGGGGGCTGCAGACTTGTGTATGTGTGGGGACACGACAACAGCAGAGCATGTTGGTGACTCAAAGGCTTTGACAGCCGTGGCCCCAAACGTGTTCAGAGCATGTCAGATGTGCTCTGAGCTTGCTAAGCAGCAATGTACCCGAGGTGCAGGGTGGGGAGGGATGTCAGCCCAGCGTGCCAGAGCCTGCTCCCAGGGAGGGGATAGCACTGCATGTGCTGTGCGGGCTGGAGGCTGACTGTACCGCCAGGCCTGGGGTCAGCTGGAGAGATACAGAGCAAGACTCGGGATTCATACAATAGTGCTTCTGTGAAAGTAATTTCTTAGTGGTTTTACTACTGGCTGGTACTGTGTCCAGGTGGAACTGCAGCAGCACTGCCATGATTACTGCTTCTCACTAAAACACAGGCTCCTTAACAGCCAAAGCAGAGGAGGTTAGAGCTGAAATACCAGGTGTAAAAAGGGCCACAGCTAGAAATGGCACTTCAGTGTTGGATGTAAGGATGTTGTTTGCAAATATCTCCAGGACTAGCAGCTGACTTTGAGGGAGTACTTAAATGTCAAGTAAAGTAGCGCATGGGCTGAACGTCACTCATCAATTTTCCAACTGAACTAGGCCTAAAAAGACAATTTACAGCAGACGCTTGGCCACACTGTGCTGGAACAGCAAGTAGGTGGCAGTAGGACATACCAAAAGTAATGTACCTCACTGTTGTGCTGTGCCTTGGTTAGGTCAGTCTTGTATGAATAGGCCTGCTGAGTGCCCAGTGTCGCCAGAAGAGACACGCCTCTGTTTGGGAGCTTCCAAGCATTCATTGTCTTATAAAGATTCAGATTAAAAAGGCGATTGTAAAACTTAACTTTATAGCTTCTCTGTGGTGGTGTGGTTAGTAGAAAAGCCCCACGTGGCTGAGAATCTGTGTGGGATGTGTCATCTGTCAATGCTACTTGTCAAATACTACAGTTTAAATGAAGATCCACGGTACATTTAAAAACAAACAAACAAAAAGTAGAGGCAAGGAAAATGAAACCATATCAGTATTTTTATCACATGTGCTGTGAAGCCTATTAAACTTTCTAACTTTAGCTACTCATACAGTAAGGAGTCTGATTTCTTCGGTCTTGGATTGAGGCCAAACAGTGAGATTTACTATGAGATTCTTGTGGTGGAATACATGGGTGCTCATGTTCCAGCCAACCAATGTTTATAAAACAAATTAAGTTCTACCTCAATGGCCCAGTCCTTGTGTCTCTGGGTTTGGTATTAAACAGATGGTCTACCTATCCTTTGTCCTCACTACATGCATTGTTATTTAATTGTGCAGTGCCTCTACATGTGTCATGATTAATAGTCATAATGTGCTCCAGGCAAATTAACTATCCATGTTGTCAAATTGTAATGCTGACTTCTTCACCACCATTAAAAATGAATATTGAGTACTCAAGATTTCACTCACTGGAGTTCCTGCTTTAAAGTAACACGATGAGCCACCAATTTGCAAGTGCAAACATTACATTTCTGACACATACAAGCCTATCAAATATAGTCACCTCATTATTTTGTTATTTTCCTGGTCCTACCCTTGTCCCTTTGAACCCTATAAAATGCAAGTTGCTTGACCAAGATAGTAGCTGTTGAATAATGCTGGTTTTTTAACATGCGCATCAGCACCACAACCAAGTCCTGCTGAGGCCTTGCTGCAGTGCGTATGAGAAGTATGCAGAGCAGCAGAGAAAAATCATTAAAAGCAAATTCAGATACCAGGTTGCTCTCTGCCTCCCCAGCCCCCCTTTTTTTTGGTTGAGAACATATAAAAACTCTTCAGTTTACTAAGCAAATATGAAGCCCTGGAGTATAAACTAGGAGTCAAAGTAGACTTCCACACTAAGATTGTAGAAAGGATTTTCTCTTCTGCAGATTTTCTCATCCATGCATATTATAGAACAGACATTTTTTCTTCTGCCATTGGCAAATAAATCTACACTGCTTAATCGTATTATTATCCTGTGACTCAGCAATAGTTGTGCTATTGTATCTCAGTGTTCTGGTTGATATTGACTGCTTAAGCTCCAGCATAAAATTTTATAAGGCTGGTAAGGTCAGACATTCCTAAATGAACAGCTTTTTCTTACAAGTCTGAAACTGTTTCTCTTGATGGGGCAAGAGAAAGAGTTGGAGCAAGAAAAGAGGTTGTTTTAATATCCTTGTGAAGGGCTTCCTCGACTTCTGGGTGCCTTGCAAGAGCTTCTTGTCACAAATTGTTGATAAGAGCTGTAGTCTGTAAAAATAATCACAGCCTTATTTTTTGTCATTTCTTTCCGATAAAGTAGTATGTAGTATTAAACAGTCATTTATTCTTGTTAGTCTGTTAAATAAATTTCAAAAAGAACAGATTTAAGAGCTGTAATCAGGGCTACAATCAGGAATACCAATAAACAATTATTCTGCAATAATCAGACTATGATAAAATCTGCACTGACTTTTACTGCAGGATCTCTCATGCAAATCACACTCAAATGAGAGGAGTGATTAGTTATACCAGGATAAAACTATCAACTGCATAGTGAATAATGGCAAAGAAACTATATCTGAATATTGTTCTTTCATTCCATTATGGCCTTTGGCTCAAAATGACTGTAGATCATATATGTTCAGCTGGAAGTAGCACAAATTTTAAGTGTATATAAGAACTTTTTTTCAATTAGGCACTGATAAAATATGTAAATCTGGGATTTAGACCTTTCAGAGTTCTTATAAACCGAACTAAAATCTTGAAAGCAATTCAGTTCAGAAGTTTTGGTCTAGTTCTCTTTTCAGCTGTACTGTAGTTCTCATTTCATTGAACTGCTCTACCTTTATGGGTGTTTTTAATACTGAACTGTGGAACAGAGTGAAGGTTGATCTAGGTATTTTATTTGAAGTACTATACCTTATTATGTATGCTTTTGCTTTATTAGTGTGGTGTTTTTCTCTGTAATCAAATTTGGTAAAAGATTTTTGACCAAGTTTCTGACTAAGAATAGCATGATACATCTGGGGGGAAAAAAAAAAGCAAGTGTGAATTAAGATGGACAAGACATTATTGCTGTGTTCCCCACCCCCAGAAAGCGAACAAAAGCTATTTTGTGGAGACCAGCATGAACTGAGTGCCTAAAGAAAGGCAAAGCTTTACAAAATGCTTGTAAAGTTCAACACTATGGTAAACAGTTTGAAGACTAAACTTTTTGAGATCCTGTTTCTTTAACAGGAAAAACAATAGCAGCGTACCAGGCTCTGGATTGGCAAAAAGAATTTGTGGAACTCAGCAATGCTCTTTTAAACACAAACTCACTACCAACCAAAAAAGTGCATAAAAGGCACTTGAGTTACAGTTTGCATTTATTTTAAAAGCTTATAAGAAGTGCAGGGGCCTAAGATTTAAAAGCAATTATTCTTAGAGCTTATTTCACTTAATCTAGTTCACTTTACTTAATTACAGCCGGGAAGAATTATTGATTTGTAGCAAATTGCAATTTGCCAGCGCAGTTTTCTTAACTCGTACTGAATCTCTGGTAGGCAGTAGTTTCTGGTTTTACTTTATGTATTTCAGTTATTTAAGAGCAGAACACAGAAAGGAGTTCCTAGTTGATTTATATCACTTTCTTAATACTTTATATGAGCTAATGTAAATTGATTTTTTTTTTCTTTGTTTTATCTGTGTGAAGATTATTCCAAAATGTCAATCTCTTTTGCTTGGAAAACTTCTAGTCTTCTCATAACCAATGTGTATTAATTTCTTTTTTATTTGTTATGATCTTCTGTCTTTTACATGTGCTCTTCACTTCCCTTATAGTTCCATTTAAGAGCTGTACTGAACTGCCATCCTATAGCTCCCAGTAGTAAATTTGGCTCTTTGTTTCTAACTGGTAGAAGAAATTTCAGATTATAGCTTCTGAATTAACAGGCTTGTCTATTATATTGAGGAATATCATTGTATTTCTTCATCCTTTAATGCTGGCTGGCTTTGGTTTGCTTAAGAATTTGCAGTTTCTTCATGGTACTGATAGTGCCCCTCACTCTATGTGTACGTAGGTGGTTCAGGTTTTGGCTAACCTGATCATAAAGTTTTACTGTGAAAACTGAAAGGGAAACTGTAGGCTACAGTTAGTGCTGTAGCTGGCTTGATAATTTCCAGTAACTCCAAAGTTAAGCCAGGTGGTACTTGCAGATAGTCACATTGTAAGTCGCTCAGTTCAGAATAACTGTCAGGAGATGCTGGTGGATGCACGTGAACAGATGATGAACAATGAATATTTAGATATTGCGTTGTAGACAGTAGACAAAGGAAGCTTTGTGTAAACCTATTTCTAGCTGCGTGGCAGTTAAGCTCCAAAGTTTATCCTTTAGGCACAGATACATAGGTTGTCCCATGTTTCATTAATGGAATCTCATTTTATATTTCTGACCAAAAAATAAATAAATTTGGTTTACTGTTAAGGAGGTAAAGACCTCCTGAAGGAGGGCAGACCTCAGAGTAAAAAAGGCATAGTGAGTTTTGAACTTTATATACTTGCCAAAACCTGATAGAATGTCATTGATATAAACGGATCTGCGAAGCTTACTCTGGGGTCAGCCTTAATATTTTCTGCTGATGGTGTCCATCTAATTTAGAAGAATTCTTTGACTTTTTTGTTAACAGGTGTCTAATTATAAAACCTGTCAAAGCAAAACACACAGCTTTTTCAGGTCATGAGTAGTCAGTTTGTGCATATGGCATAATTCCATCTGCGACACTGTATCCAGTAATTAGATTGTCAGATGAGCTGGAAACGATGAGTCCACAAAAACTAGATTCATGTACTGGAAGGTTCTGACTACATTCCCTTTTATTACCTTTTGTTCTCCCTATCTTTTCTGTTTTCTTTCATGTACTAAAATGTTTGGGTTTTGTGGTTTGGTTTGGATTTTTTTGTTTGGTTTGGGTTTTTTTTTTGTTTGGGGTTTTTGGGGTTTTATTGTTGGGGGTTTTTTTTGTGATGAGAACGGTATCAAAAAAGGATGTAATTTATTCAAAATGAAATTCCTAATTTACAAATTATTATATTATAACAGTTGCCTGTTACAGGGAATGATGTTGGCAAGAGTAGACTTTCTCATTTAGATGAGCACCATCTGTATAACTATGAAACATGGAGGTTTTGCTTGATCCATATTCTGGGTTTGGAAAAATTATTTGAAATGTTACTTAAGATTCAACGTTTCTTGTATCAAGATTGAACAGTAAATAAGATGTTAAGCGTTCTTATTTGATTAGATATACCTAATTGGTTCTGTAATTTGTGGAGCTATTAAAAATAAGAACTTTGTACAGTATATACCATATATGATTGGCAACAGGTGATGGCTTGACCTTGATCAATAAAACTAATGCAATTTGAATAATTTTCTGATATTCTTTCAGTATTTGGTATTTCGTATGAATAAACACTGAAATCAAAATTACATGTCAGTCTAGAGTTAATCTGTACTTAGCAGCTGGGTGTCTCACAATCATAGACCATTCTCTGGTGCAATACTTTAGTACCTCTTCTATGTGATAGTCTATGTCTACTATGTGATAGTAGAATTTGTCAGAGGTATTCTGGATAGTGAATGGATAACTTATCTTCACTTATTGCTATACAATATAAAAACATTTTTCTTTTCCCATTTAGTAGTGTAGAGTAGAAAAGAAAAGTAAGCATTTTTAGCACACCCAGACTGTGTTTATTTTTAAAGACTTTACAAGAAGGCAAGATCCACAAAAGAAACTTGAATTAGAAAACTTCCGTCTGGTATTGAGTAAGTGAAGTATTGACTACTTAAGTTTCATCTCCTTTGTAACTGCATATAAGGACTTTAACAATAGAAATAAGCTATAACGTGTTTTCATTCAGCGATGCATTTGTTCACAATCATCAGCAAATAAAGATGGAGCAAGCACCATATATTTTTGTCATGTACTTTGAAGAGTAATTTGTAATAGCACACACAAAATATTGAGAATTTATTCTCAATTATGGAGAGATATTGAAATAAAGAAAAAAAAAAGAGATTTTTGTACTGCTATGCCCTAAATACTCTTCAGAGGTGTTCTGAAACAGCTTTTCTTTTGTGAAGGGTAGACAACAACTTAAGTACGTCTGGGAAAGCTGATCCTCCTGGTCTTTGTCCCTTTGCAGCAAAGGTGTTGAACTGTGGTTCCCTCTTGATTAATATTCTTCCATCAGCCTTTCTTTCTCCTTCTTTTCACATGGCAGTGTCAGTAGTTGTACACTAAACACACCTTCAGTCCCACTCTCTTTCTCTTCCAGCACTTCCACAGATGGTCTTGCTGCATTGTATGTTCTAGGCAAACAATTCTAACTCAAAGATAAAAAGCTTACCCTGAGCTGTTACAGTACTTTTAGTACTTAAATAAATCTGTGAAGTAATTTGAAAACCACAGACCACCTGACTAATAAATTCAAAAATATTTTTTGGTGCTATGAATCACCATGAAAAAGAGATGAGAACTATTGGAAATACTTTTTTATTATTATTATTATTACTATTTTTATAAATTGTGCTGTGGCATAATTGGCAGTTATATGACAGTTTACTATGAAACAGGTGAAATTTTACGTAGATGCCAAGATCATTCTCTGTCATCTGCTTTTGTGTTAGCGTATTTTTAAAATAAAGCTGATCTTCATTCACTATATTGTTTCTAGCTGAAATGTTTAAATAATTCAATTGCAATAATGCAATTAAAGTAAAAGCCAAAAGACCATCCCCCAAAGTGCTGTCAAACACAGCAGTTGGATAACTGCAAGGTTTATGGAATTTGATCTTTTTATGGAAAATTCATGTTTGTGATGAAGCTTTAGAAAAGAAAAAAGTTAGCTCTTTTCTCTACACTTCAATTTGAATACCTGATTATAATTTAATCTAAAATTTCAGTTGGAAATCAGGATCCATGAACAGCTGCAAGTTTGGGTTTTTTAAGTTTGCAAATAAACCACCATTAATTTGAAATGCCAAAGCTTGCACAGTAATGATCAGAGCCATTTTAAAAATGTTTGGAAACACAATTTTGAAGCTTTGAATATTTTCAATTTAGATTACCTCTTAAAATAAAAAATTCACAAGACTTCCTGATGAAATAAGCAACTAGTAAATCCTACTCTGTGAATTTGGAAAAAGTTCTAATATGGAAATTTAAAGCTATGGAAAAAATTATAGCTGATTAGCATTCCAATAAGATCCATAACTGTATTTTGAAAGGTGTGAAATTCTGTTTTACTCTTTCCTAAAATAAACTGGAAAATTATGTACAATTGGTCTTGATGTGTGAAGCTAGCTAGTCTGTGAAAAGAAATGGAAAATTTTCATTAATTATGGAAATGACTCTGACAAGGTAGAAAAATATGGCTGATGCAACTTTAAGAATAAAAAAACCCCAATCTGTTACAGATACTTTTGGAAATAATTTTTAATGGCTACTCTAGGAGTCTTGAGTCCCTTTTAGATTCGTATTGACCTTAATTTAAAAACAAACAAACCAACTAAAAAAAACTCCAAAAGAAATTTATAGTGAGTGTAGGGATAGACTCCTGGGAGTTATGTAAAATATTATTTGAAAAGGGTATTAGGTACAATTTCAGTAATAAAAAATTGCCGTTTAGACAGTATTGTCTTTCAAGATTTTTTTCTTTAGTTCTGAAAAAATGAATAATTTGATTAAAGGCAAAAGAATGCTGTTCACCATGGATATGTCATGGAAAAATTAATGGATAAATTGTGAGGTTACAGTGTGAATAAAAGTACTGGTCCTGAATGATAAAGGAACTCAAAGACTTAAAGTGCTTAAATTCATAATATGTGGGCTTTGTACCTGGAACATCCATTAATTTCCTCCTTGATAGCTTACAATTAGTGGCCAGACAGTTTAGTTTACTCCTCTGCAACCACCTCCTTACTTCAACAATTCAGTCTATCAAGGAAAGTCATTAACAAGTACTGTTGGCTAAATGCAAACAAATGCTTCTTTATGCTGCTTTATGTGCACTTATAAGCAATTAGAGTGCTTCTGGAATTGTAGGAAAATTTAAATTGTCGATTAGGTAACAAGCAAAAATCTCAGTATAGTATGTGGCCTTCTTGAAGGATAGCTTCTTCTGTGGGTAGCTTTTGCACCTCACCAATTCTGAACAGTGGTTTCAATATGTAAATGTGTAGTACAGAGATCTTGTATGGAAAGATCTTGCCCAGGCTCTTCCCTATCGGTTATGAAACTTTTCATTAACAGTTTGCTTCATGTTAAAAAGTCTCCTGTCTACAAATTTGCTACTGTGTATTTACAAATTGTGGCTTGTATGTATTCATTTACTCCCTAGAACAGTCAGATCCTGATCCATAGCCAAATCTCCAAAGCAATACAAATAAATAAAAAAGGAATGCTTTTATTATTTTATTCTATATATAATTGTACTGTTGAAGATAATTTTACAGCAGTAAGTGCCATCATGATTAGTCGTGTGAGAATCTGAAACATTTCTTACAATATATTTATTGATCGGTGGACTGTTTATGACCCAGTATGTTCATACTATAAAAGGGAAAATTATGTCACTAAACCAAATTGAATAATTGGCAAGTTTGGACCATTTCGGGAAGTGAAACAAAATCGATAATTTTTTGTCAAGGAAATGCTCTCACAGTTTTGGTACTTATATTTGGTATAAACTTCAGTATTTAGACTGGGAATATAAACCAGTGCATCCAGGTAATTGTGTAAGAAACTTAATGAGATAGCAAACAGGGAGCTATGTCTGATATATCAAAGAAAACCTTGCTACACTTAGGGTAGAAAAGGATCAGAAAAGAGCCAGTTTTCATTTTAGATCCTGTTGACTGGGTGGTAGTTAGAGGAACAGAACACGGAAGGTATGTCTCTTGTTTGTAAGTACATACCGATCTTAATGGAAAGCGAAAGAATGTGATCCACTGATTTATACACTAAATATGTAAGAAATGAAAAAGTCAAGAAGAAAATGTGTTTTAAGACAATAATTAAAAAAGGAACTAGACTTTATGGTCTGTATGTCTCCCTGGGGAAAGTGTGTCCCTGTGTAACTTGAAGTGGTTTCAGCAATTTCTATATCAAGACTACTTACGGCAAATTAGTCTAAAAAATGATTCTGTACTTAATGATAACCTAAGATAACGATGGAATAAGTAACAGAATAAATACATTTATTCAGCACATGAAATATGTTAGAAAGTATCTTAAAATGCACGTAATGTCTGCTAGAAAACTGATATAATGAATAAACTGGTGGAAATCAAGGTCAGAAACCACTTGAATTAAATGATGAGGGTATTGACTCCACATGATTCACTGGTAGGCAAAATGGGTTGGTGTCGGCTGCATTGCTGTTGTACAAGGGAAATCACAAGGTAATACAAATTGCTGTACAGGCTCTTGACAGTGACCAGAGCTTCTTGTCTTATGTTTTTGTAACCTGCATCTTGGAAATAATGAAAAATAGCTTCTTATTGGGTAGTAAATGATCATCAAAGAAGGAACCAGTGATACTAGTGAGAAACAGGTAGGGGAGGATTCACAGTCAGGTTCCCAAATAGAAATAAGCTGACTCCTAGATAAGGAAAATTAACATGAGAAAGGGAGAAGATTGAAGCAAGGATTTTGTTTATCTGGGACAGATAGAAAATTCAGGGTGGAAAAAAAAAATGCCTGTTTTGATCTGGGAGGCTAGATCAAGTGTGGAAGAGACATTTAAGACTTGTGAAATTCATATGCAAACTGAAAGGGCAGAAAGTACGGTGAAAGTATTGTGTGGATCATAGCATGGACTTGTACTTCTTTGTAGGAAGGTGTTGAGATTTCAAGATACCTAGGTTCTCGAGTAGCACTACTTCTACACTAGTAGTTTGATTTGGTGTCAACCAAAGCTTTTCTGAAGCCAAAACAGAGTGTTTTATCCATGGAGCAGGATATTTAGTCTGGTGGAAGTCCAATGAACAGTTGTAAAGCAATGTTAGTTCAGGGGCGGGTAGTATGGAGGTGTCGTCTTTTGATGAATCTGGATTTCACTACTGGAATTTCCCCATCTAGTGATGTGTATGACAAAGTTCTGATTGGATATAAGGAGAAACTTTTTCCTCATGAGGGCAGTCAAGTAATGGAGCAGGTTGCCTGGAGAGGTTTTGCACTCTCCATCCTTGCAAGACCAGGCTGGATAAAGTCATGAGTAACCTCAGAGCTACCAGTGCTTTGAGCAGGTGGTTGGACTAGAGACATCCTGAGGTCTCTTCCAACCTGATCCTATGACACTCAGACTAGAGTTATATTTTTAACAGTAAATGAAGCTTGCCAAAGGAAGAATTTGTGAATTGTTGTAGTGGATTCTTCATTGTTGGGTATTTTCAAATGAGTACTTGGTTTTCATATAAAAGTCCCTCTAGTTTACATAAAAATTACTTCAGGAAACTCTTATGACCTATTTAATAATGAGGTTAGACTAAATGATTGTAATATCCTTTGTAACTCTATAATTGTCTGTTATTCCCATTGAGCGTTTTTCTTCTAGAGTGGCTTTTTGTAACTTTGATTCTTGATTTCCCAAAGACATTTCAGTCTCCATGTGTTTTATTATATGCAAAAGGCACATTACTATCTGCTATTTATTCTGTGTACAGTTTGATAGAGATCAGGGAACAACTCACATGGAAAATGCACAGAAATTTTACTGAAACCAATTGAATACAAATTCTTCTCATTTGTGTTTTGTTCTTCTGTATTTAAATTTACTACAGTGAGAAATGAAAATGTGACTAGTGAGGTATGAAAGTTAGGCAAAGGGTGTTTCAAACCAACCAATTAAGTTAAAGGGCTTAGAGCATTGGCATGAAAAGTCACCCTTCAGATTCACTAGGGATTTTAATAATGGAATAAAGAACACTTCTTTCTTGGAAAATAGCCTAACTGGATAGAATTATGAAATGAACTGAAATCCTTGGGAGCAAACTAAACTAAAAACATGATTAAGACTAAAATATTAATCATGTATTCACAAGCCTTAGAAATATTCATGGAGGAAAATTATAATCCAGATGTTAGAGAGAAAGCATGATCTAACAGGTCTGTTTAGAACTTCTGGCCAATGGGATGGATGTGGGAATGCATCCTTATTTTGCCTCTATCTGCAATGTGAATGAGGCCTTTCTCCTCTCTTTCCTTTGTTACAGGCTGCTGGTAAAACAGTCTAGAAAGCTATGTATCTGTGTCATGTCAAGCACAATTGGTATTTTAGTGTAATGCCAGTAATAGGGTAGAATGAGACAATGGAATGATCTGACAATGGAATGATCTGACAATGGAATGATCTGACAATGGAATGATCTGGAGAAACTGGGAAAACTTTGAGGGATCTCCAGAGGTTCAAGAGCAACTTCTCATGTCTGGCTACAGACCAAAAATAATCTGCCCATGGAGTGATGTGTATTCCAAACCCATCCTCCATGTTAGCAATTCCTAAAAGAGTCAAAGTAATTTCATATGGGACTGCCCGGTCTCATAAGATCCTCTGTTATGTAGTTGATGTTTGGTATCCTATGAAGATGAGCTGATACCTCTGTTTAGGATTGCTCTCTGGAGGACAAAATGACTACAGTTTATCTGTTGTGACTAATATTTAAGTCAAGGCAGCCTTTAAAGTAAAAGCAAAAATGAATTTATTTTACTCCAGTGAAAAACTTACTGAAGCAGTTATGTTTAGAGACTGTGATACACAGGAATAAACAAATACTTAAAGCTTTATGGCAGCTTGTAGCTTTTACTTTAAGATGTTTCCTTGCTTCCCTTCCATTACCTGATTGTCAAATTAAGCTAAATATAAAAATATTTCATGCAGCTCTTCTGGGCTGGGATCCATTTATTTCTAAAGCCCCATTCTTAGGCTTATTATCTCCAAAATAAATACCAACTTCAGATGAAATAGTCCCTTTTACATTACTTCTTAGTTGTGTTTCTGTTTAGTACAAACTCACTCTTACATCGCTGCTGATTCCAATTGATTCAATGGCACCCTAAATTTATCTCCTGCCTGTTGAGCTCTGTCTGGTACAGCTTCCCTGCTGTCACATACAGTTCCCATTGGAATTCCTCACCAAGGCATGAGGACTTGGTTTAATATCTGATTAATCCATAAATAAAATTATTTACACAATGAAAATATACCTTTGCTTGGAAAGGTCAGCTTGAATACCATTTGTATCACATCTGGGTGTATGGCAGTTTAATTACATATTCAATTGAGAAAAAGGTTTACTTTAAAACTGTTTTATTATAACAAGATATAATTGAGTGTGATGCATGCAGATCATTTCAAGATATTCAAAGGTTCTAGTCATACAAACAGACTAGCTAATTAGAGAATGGCAGAGTATTAGTTATACTGCTTGCTGTGGCAGTGGTAAGGAATTACTGTTACATAATTTTGGTAGTTGTCTCACTAAAGAGAAAGAGCTGGTACTCTTTCATTATATGTGAAATGAGTAATGAAAAAACGGTGCTTCGTCACATGGTTGTTGTAAAGAATAATTAATGTTTGTAAACATGTGGGCATGTTCATTTGGAAGTTGCAAAGAGAGCACAATGAACGTCTGCTGCTTTCCATTATTAACAACAGTTATATCACACAGAAGATGGTAGTGGTTTTGAAACAACTGGCCAATTTGTCTGCATTGACTAAGGAAGGAAAAGATCTTAAATCTGAGACATGTCTTATACCCTCCTTTCATTGGGAAGCCTGGTATTTTTAAGAAATTCAGCTTCATATGATGGAACACTTTATTAACAGCTAAAATGGGAAAGGACTAAGCTAGCATATCTTCTGGACCAAAAAGTTGTCCACACTGAATACTAATGTATTCTGTCTTCTGTTTTGCACTACTGATTTTGGAGCTTGGAAAACTGTATGTTTGGCAAATGAGGCATAGTAATATTCAGTGAAAAAAAAGATGGATGATCTAGTGTGGCTAAATGGAACAAACTGATCACAGCTTGAACAAACAATTACAAAAATTACTATCATTGTATTACTTTTGTTCCAGTTTTGATAACAGGACAATATTACTCTTCCTTTGTGCTTTCTTCCAGAGAGTAGCCAAAATAGTTAAAAATCTGTTATTTTGATAAGAATCGCTTTTTGCAGATTTATTATTTGAACTCTAAGTATTTCAGAGTTAGAACATATCATCAACCAACCAATGTAAATTTTCCTTTTCTTTGTTAATATTATATACAGAGATGCTTTGAAACCAGAAGAGAATCCACCTGTATGGTCTCAAAAAAGGCTGGGCTGATATACTGCTCTATTTTAATGCATTTATTACACCCGGAAGTCATTACCTAGGTCATAAACCCATTGCTAAATATTAACCTCTTTCATTACCTCTATTATGATCTTACTCATACCCTGCTTACGAGTGCCCATTACCTCTGACCAGTCCCATTTCTTTTCTACAAATCATGGTGATATCTAGGAGGTTATTAAGGTTAAAATCTTTTATTCATCAGAAAGTCAATTTCCATTTAGAAGGCATAACATCTATTGTTATAACATAAAGTAATTTATCTTTAAAGGCTGTCATCTGTGATAGCTTTCTGGCAACTCTAATACTACCAGCTACAAAAAATAAAATTGCTCTGATGGAAGAAACTGAACATTCCATTATAGCAAACTGCAAAATAGGTGCCCAGCACATAGAAAAAAATCAGACAAGGCTAATATTAATTAACATAATGGAAATTTTTGGACACAGTACATCAATTTTTTTCTGAGTTTTCTTGTGATCATGTACTGCATAGAGGTTTTGTTTGTTCTACTGTATATCAATTGATATTTGCTACTCAAGTAGATAACTGTAGAATCTATAAATTAGATCAAAATCATTAGTAGAACTTTAAAGTTATTTCCTTTTTTTTCCTCATCAAAAGTAATTTGACTTAGTTCTCAAACAAACTAAGAGAAAATTCCATGTCATACTTAGATATTCTTAATCTATTCATTGCATTCTATGGGGAATATAATCAAAACAGAAATGAAATAATTTATTAGAATTGCTTAACATTTATTTCCTCTGGAGCAAGGATCTGAGGTCTACAATGTGCATGTGGAGATTTTTCAATTACTTTAAATTCCATCTTTTTTCTTTTTTTTTTTTTTTCAGTTGAAAGGAGGAGGGGGAGAAAAAAGGAACTTACGTCCTTATTGGTGCTGTTCCTTAAAGCTGTTTACAAGGTAAAATTGCAGCTTAGTTGGATACTCTCTGAGAGCGTCCTGCTTCTTGCTTTCCTTTTTGCCTTATGCAGCATTTGACACTACAAAAAAGGGAAAAAAGTAACACTATAATAGGTAGGGAATTACTTTTCATGTGTGCTCTTATGGTTATGTTTTTATCACTAAAACAGGAAAAAACTATTTGAGACAATTTCTAAACCTTCTAGAATCCTAGAAAGGATCTAACAAAAATTTTCTCAGATGGTTTTCAAAATACTCATACTAATTTTGGAAGTTTTCAAGAAAGAATCTCTATCCCTTGTAAGGTCTAGATTTATCTTTGATATGTGGAAACATGATTTCATTGGGCAGATGTTATAATACACGATAAATAGTCAAAATGATGTGGTTGCTGTGATTGGAACTATGGCGTTTGCTCCTCCATTTCTTAGAGGGATTTTTGCAACCTCATACTCATATACAGCCTTATTAGAGAATTGGAACTTAAAATATACCAGATTCTGGAATTATGCGAACAGTAATGAAACTGAGTACCACTGTCATTTTTCTTAGAATATATTTACGTTGATGCCATTAAAATAAAAAAGGGAAGAAAACTTTCAAATGTGAATAAAATCAAAGGTCATATTCCATCTCACCGCCAAAAACCAAGTGCCTTTTTCTGCTGTCTGTTGACTTTTAAGTTCTTCTTATTTCTCTTGGCAAATTCCATTTCAAATCCAGTTTCTGTTTTGCACAGCCTAAAAAAATTGCACGTTATGTGGCATAATGAAGCATTATTGTATTTCTGACTTCCTATTACAGAACTGAAAGTAAATTTGGCCAAGGCAAGCAGGCAGAAGTCATTATCATCTGATAGCTGCTAAAGGTCACAGATGACAGGACCATAGGCATTCCTTTCATTAGAATAATATTACAGTTAACAAACTAGAAACTGCTTTATTTTAGTAGTTGGAAAGAAGTATAAATTTAAGTGCATAATACTTTAAGGATAAGAAACAAGGTAGTTAATACATACATGGGGTGTGTGTTTTTATGTATATATGTAGATCAAGACTTGTTTAGCAGAACACTGTAGTGGCTGCTTAATTCTACAACATGCTGAATGCTCATACAAACTTTCTCAAATTAGTTGCTTCGCTGAAATTTTAGCCTGTGTTCAGGTGTTGCTGAAACATAGGTTAAATTTTTGTACATTTTCTTGGTGTATTCTTTATGGTGTGGTGCACTATTTCTTAAAAGCATGATTAAAATTACAGGCACTTTAAATATTTATTAAATCTTACACATAGGTGTCTCTTGCATCAGAAAGATTTAACTTCAGGACTTTAATAGAAAATACGTAGATCAAATCAACTGCTTTATTTGAATGTCTAAAAGGGTATTCTCACACTTGTGAGACTTTTTTCCCGGGTATTTTAATTGTGAAATTCATCATAATTAACCCTTTCACATAAATAACATAAAGGCACAAACTAGCATGTGCTGAGAAAAGTTAGTCATTGAAAAAATAATCAAAATCAAAAAGGCAACACCTACTGTTTTTTTTTCATTTATGTATTTCTCCAGTCTAACTGGTAAAATCAAATCACCTTTTCAGAAAATTTAATCAACATAGTTGTGGTGCTTTCTTTTCCTAACTCCTGATTCTGCACTTTTCTCTATATTTTTGCTTTAACTTCTTTAAAGAGAGAAAAAAATTAATGGTAACGCTTCCTATATGCTATAACAAATAAAAAAGAACAACTCTTTTAAGGGGAGTTATTTTCATTTTATGTCTCAAGAACAAATTTAGAGGAAAATCATGTCCTAAAAATGGGAAACGTAATTTTATAGCTGTGTCGTGTTAGATGATGATTGTAGTGTACACCAAGTTAAACAGATTGAAGATCTCAGATGGGAGTGCTACTAGTTTTGGAAGGAGATATCTTATACTTGACAATGTGAGATAGAAGCCACTCTACCAACATAAGCAGCTTTTGGGCAGCCCTTAAACAGCACTTGCTGAAACTTTCCTGTGCACTGTTCGTAGCTTGCAACTAAAAAAAATCTTGATTGACTTCTAAACTTCTCTAGCAAAATCCCAAATGTTTGTGTTTCTTTCCCTTTTCTCTAACCAAACTTACCCCCCACCTTCCTGCAGGCCAAGCCCCCTCTAAAATATCCTATCCTTGATAAACATCATGAGTCAGTTAATACTTAGTGTGCTGTTACAGGACAGCTTTCTAAACTGTTGCAAATACTGCTGATGTTTTATAGTCTACCTTGAAAGTGTTAAGCTTATATTTTTGTTTAAAAAGTATTTCCAAAAAGCAGTGGAATAGCCCATGGTGTGTGAGAAGCTGGCATGACCGCTCACAGCGGGTATAGAATTGATTATGATGGGACTTTAATTACACTTCAGTTAGTGGCTCTCTGAATCTCCACTAAAACTGAAATCGAGTCCTCACTAAGTAGAGTGAAACTTCAGCTATTTAAAATTGCATAAATACAATCTCTTTCCCTGCCTTTAAATGAAAATTGGTTTAATATTGGTAAATTAAATTAATTTGAAGACTTTAGTCTGTACTCTATTACGTTATTGGAAGTAGCACAGGTGGCCTATGTCTTCCCTCTGCACTACTTCTCCACTGCCCTTTTTATGGCCTTAGTGAACTAAGGACGTGATGTCAGTTCCTCAGCAAATTGGCAAAGACAGCATGCTGGCTTTTGGCTACCAAAGGATAAAGACTTCTGCGGCAAAGGAACCACCTGAAAGCCAATTAAAATGTTTTCATGGGCCTGCTTTCTCTTTTCCTCAAATGATTTTATCTTTCTACTGTGGCCAGGCCTATGCTGGATTGATGTGTCTTTGTTTCAGGCAGGATTAAGGTTTCATTATTTACTTATTTGTTTATTTTTTGCCCCAATATATTAAAGACACATCTTATGTAATATATATGTCTAGGAAAGGACAGACACATCTGTTTTTCTAAATGGAAAATCACAACGCTTCCTCTTCCTTCATCCTGCAACCACACCGTGTTGTTCAAAACTATTTGCCAAACACTGGATTCAGATTGGCAGAGTTATTAGAATAATCACAAATAAGATTTTCTTTGAATGCACTGTCCTGATAGGTCTTAGCTTTTGTTAATTTTTCAAGGAAAATATTTCATTTAAATGTGTGTGAATTTAGAAGTGATCTTTCTGTAAGCTCTTTAAGGCTAAGTTTGCTTGCAGCCTCCAAGTGCCTTTTCTATTCAGAGAAGCTTCATTGTGCTTTAGCTGTAATACAAACCACTAATGCAATATTTCAGTGTTATCAGACCTCTGACATTTCATTTTGGTTTTGTTTGCTACACTTTAAATAAAAGTGTTATATTCGATATAAGGAAAGAGGAAAGAAAGGTCTTCAGGGCTGTCAAAATTGAGAACAGGGAAACAAATAACCACAATGTAATAGAAAAGATTCCTCTCTTTCAACCTTTAGCTCCATGCTTGTGTATACAGGAAAAGTCCATGTGGGTATTATTTCTGTGACTTTAGGCAATCATGTACTAAATTTCATTTGCGCATCAAAGTATGGGGATGGCAATCTGGAGTGTTTTGTTTTGTGAGAGGAAGGGAATCCAAAATGTTTTGAACTAAAATGTACAGTTGTGACAGGATGTCCAAATAGTCACAGAAATACCAAGCAAGTAATATTTCAGATTTGATGAGTTCTGAGGGATTCAACCAGCATCAGTGCTAAGAGGAATTAGTTTTACCTGTCTTCTCATCTTATAGCAATGATCAGTCAATTTTACCAGTGAAACAAAGTCTATTCAGCATAAACTCAACACAGAATATTCTGTTCAGTTGTGTCAATCTGACTTTTCTTCCTAGATCTGAACTAACAAAGAGCTGGATTAATTTCTAATCACAGATTTAACTTTTGGAAGATGAAATTGTAAAACTGGTCATGTTAAGATCTTTACTGAAGGTTAATTTCCTGTACTATATAACTTCATGTTTTACTGGACCTTACATAACTAAAAATCTTAAAGAATTGATGAACAAATAATGATTTGGACAGTAGAGAGGCTTATTCAGTTTCTCTTGTATTAGTGAGGACAATTAAGCTGACGTGGTCTTCCTTGTGCCTGCTGTTTCAGTGATGTTTACCCAAGTAGTAACTGAGAAACTTTCTGCTCAGCCACATGTTCAAAGGAGAACTAATGCTATATCCAGAGTAATATTCCTTCAGATTTTGTCTGGAGAGGTAACCCTTGTTATGGTATGTCTGTAGATCACTGTAGCCCATTTAGCATTTGGATGCAAAGACCTGTAGAAGTTGCTAGGTTAATACCATGAGGTTTTGATGTGTACCTCTGTTGACCTTTACCAATGAGTGCTTGTTCTTTGCAATGTTACACTTTATATATTGTCAAGTCGTTGAATATTTGTTATCTAAATCAGGGGGTTTTGATTTATAATCTCTGATGCCCACGAGAGATAGTTAAGAAAAGCAAATCTACTGTGAATCTTGAGTAGAGTTCTGCTTGTTACACCAATTTAAACATGGCAGGAGTACATTATTGTGGGTTGTTTCTTGTGTGAACTGATAGAATCAGGATCTGGACCTTGGATGTTTTATCACTTTCAGAGACTTTTCCGCTGTAATTTATGAAGCTCATTGTCTGCGTAAACTAAAATTTATTTCAGGTGAATCAATAAGATAGTCTTGCTGAGGACATTCAGGTATCTGCCCAGTCTGACAAAGCTGTCAGCTTAAAGAATTGGGGCCCTTGCAAAAAGTCATTTCCTTTTCAAGACTGGGATAAAAGTGATTGATTGAAGATGAAATTACTGTAGCTTATTTGAATAAATGTCAGTCATGGGTCTGGAATATTTTTTTGAGATGAGAAACTTTATTCAATAGAATATAGCCATTGAAAAAAGTATCCCACTGTTGAAGCTCAAAAATTAGATATTTGATCAAGTGAAGATAAACATTCAAAAAAGTACTCAACACTGTTGAGCAATATAACATGCTGTCACAGGTACCATCAAAAAACTAAGCTCTGAAACCACTAGTAATGATGTCAGATTCTATAGATAAGTTTGATTATTTTCAATAGTGACTAGACACCAAGCGTAAAATGATATTGGCTACAGCCTAGGCTCAGCAGCTTATTCAATTTGTCATCAATTATAAATGTAAGAGTGTGGGGGCTAAACCAGTATGACCAATATCTTAGTTAGGAGAGGATACTGAAAAGGGAATTAGATGAATAATGCTTCAGTAGGTGAGGGACTTAAGGCAATATGATTTGGAAATTAAAGTTAATTGACTGAAATGAGAGATCCTTTGTAAGGACTCTTAAGTATACAAGTGCTTGCTGAAAAAAGAAATAACACTCAGTATATACTGAGGAGCCCACATAATGCGTAGGAACTAATGTTTGCTAATGTATGTACTATATTTGCTTACATTTGAGTGTGAATACCAAAATATATAGACATATTTATTCTTGCATTTCTGAAACAAAATCTGTTTATGCCTTGGCTTTGGAAAAAGTATCGTGTATAGTCTTTGATAGCAGACAGTCCTTTTAGCCTGCTTACCCAAGGTGTTATTTCTGTATGATGTACACCTTATCAGTAAAACCAGTGGTTTTACTGCTCTCTGTATTAATATGAATCATAGCTTTTCTGAAGAGTCCAGTTCAGGATTAGTTAATATCAATAACCTACTCCTATTATTGGGTAACCTGAAACTATTTGTTAAATTTTAACCTCCAATGTAAGATGGGATTTTAAAAATTTCTAGGTTATGAAAGAAATTAATTCAATTTTATCTCATGACCTAGCCTTCCTCTTTTTCCTCTTCTGTTTTTACTTTTTCTGGTTTTCCTTTTACCTTTTCTTCATAAATATTAAGGTTTTGTTTAAAAAAACCTTAACATTCCCCAGTATATTTTGGTTTAGTCCTCAAGGGAAGTGTGCTGGAATGGCAAAAGCTATGCTGCTTCTAAAAAAAAAAAAATAAATAAAAAAATCTAACCCTGACAGTCTTTAATGAACTTGATTCCTGGTAGTTATGACCAGTTGTGAGAGAGCCTGTCTGGAAGAAATTTCGATGTCTTGGCATTTTTTGATGAACAGGCTAATATGGTCTCCTACTGGATTCATCACCTAATATCAGAAACATTCCTCTAAATTTAGACACTTTATCTTGGGAAAACCCTTGGAAATTATTAAATATTTCACTAAAATAAGTGGGGTGAGAGTGTGTGCATGATTCCTTTGAGTGTGTGAAGAAGCGATAATGTGGGCAAAATCAGTGGACAATGTAGAACACAGGGACTAGAGAAGATGCAGTTGAGCGAGACAAATCCCGTAGCTCCAACAAGTGACATCAGTAAAGATGATGGAAGTTAGCGTATGGAGCGCTTTTTGCAACTGAAGTCCTGTCAGTATCATAAGCCAAGAAAGACTTTGCAATGACATGAAGTTGATGTGCCTGTAGTTCTTGTCCAGTGAAAAGCACAAGCACTCACTGTGGAATAAAACTTTCCTGTTTTACAGTACTAAAAGGAAAAAGAGGTTTAGAGAGGACTTTTTACCATTATTGGTGGTCTTTTTCCCCATGCCTAAAAATGTTTGTGGGTTTTTGTCGTTGTGGGTTTTTTTTTTGTTTGGCCACGCCCCCCCACCCCAAGTTTGGACTCCAACACATTTCTATAACTTACAGATGTTGTGTGGTGTCTGGTGATTCAAAATGAGTCAACATACCTGAAAGTATTAATTAACATTCAGTCCACAAATTGAGTGGATTTTTAGTATACATGTTTTAATGCTTCTGGCCTCTAGGTTGACAAGCTCTGCAAAAATTTACATATTATAACATCTGCTGATGAACTGTTCTCTGATTAAAAAAAGTATTTTGCTTCACATTCTAAGACTGTTGTAACTGTCACCAAATTTTACATGTTTTTGTGAGTATAATAATACTCCATCCTTTAGTCTGTTATGTAAAGATGTAAACAATAGACTGCTGTGTTGAACACCCAACAAAGTACTTAATATGTTCCTAAAAGAATTAAACACAATGGATCTAGATATTTAGATTGCATGGAGTGAAAAATCAAGAACTACTTTTACATAGAGTAGTAACAGCTTTTGTTGCTGCTTTTTAAAGGTAATGGTTTGGTTTTGATTATGAAAAGCTTTCTATGGATTGTGATGATAATAGTGTTCTTGAAGGAATGCATTGCTGTAAAACTGTACAGTTAATGATAACTGCAAAACAACCTTACTAAATACAGATGCATTAGCAGAGTAATAAATTTCTTAAATTGTAGGGCTATTGTTATCGGTAATTAATATCAGTAAAATCTCATGTTCAGTTCAGTTTCTCTGACTAAACTAGTTAACATTCATCCTTGCTGCCAGAGGCAAGCAAATCCAGTGCGCTTAACACCCAGGGATTCTTCCTTCCCACTCTGCTAGAGCTGTGTTTGTCAGGTTCTGCAACTGGACCCAGGTCAGTAGATGGGAGGCTGCTATGGTTTTGGTGTGCCCAGGTCCAGCCAGATGCAAGGCTCAGCATGTAGCTGCAATAGGTATGCACACACAGGCACACTATCAAAACAAAGCTGGCCACACAGAAGAGTCATGTACATAAACACACACTGCATGAGTTCCTCATCGCTGACTAGCACTCAGACCTCTTGTGCTACTTGCTGGCTTGTCAACCTTGTGGTTCAATGGTGTTTGCACACACAGACTGAGAATAGAGAGCATGCTCACACAGAAGCTAGTTAGAGGATTTAATAAAAATATGGAATAGACTGATCAAATAGGGCTTGTTCAGACTAGTGTACTAACAAGCAGCTTGCTTAAATACATTCAGCTGCTTTTGTTCCCCTTTGCCTGTATTTTCCCATGCTTATTCCTCACTCATATGCCTTTATCCTTCCTTTTCACCTCCTGTAGCCCTTTAGCTGATGGTCTTTTATATTCTGCAAGGATAGAACTGAATCCAGGTAAATCTTGACTCTGAATTATTATTTCTGTCATTGTTGAGCTGCGTGGTCACTAAATGTTTTTTGGTTTTTTTTTTAATGAAGAAAAGATTTTGTATTTAACTTTTCTAGGTATAACCATTACGGAATTTATTCCTTCATTCATTTACAGTTCCTCCTTCCCAGTTGCACAGTAATCTCTAGCTATTTTACTGGAAAAAAACATATGACAAAATGACCAGGTTAGCTATTCTGTGCAAACAAATATTTTCAGCTTTCTTAAACTGTTTTTTTTCTTTTTTTTTTTTTTTCTTAAGTATTGTTTAGCTATTGTTTAACAATGGATGGTTTGGGTCTTTACATATCAACGGGTCAGACAGAAACATTCATTTTGTGAAGAATGTTACTTGAGTACTGGTTGTAATAGCCTTGGAAAAGCAACTTTGGTACTCTTCTTTCTAGTTCTACTCTGATCTCTTTGTGCTTAGACAACCCTGATGCTCATAAATCTAGTAGATGCCAAGACCATATGAATAAATGAGATTTGGCAGGCTGTCACCTGGAGTAGACATGATTATTTTTATTGCTTTGCTATGGTTCTGCCAGAACTTGACCTTGTGGGTGGTTTGGGATGCTATTTACTGAGTGTATGTCACTTAAAACAGACAATATGGAGCTTTAGGTGATTTTAAACCAAATCTAGTATTAGTGCATGTAACAAATTCCCCAAACACTTAAAATTCCTAGCATTCTGTTCCATACCAAAATAACACAGGTTTTGAAGGGTTTTGCTGCATAGAATGTGCAACACGGTAGAGAAGGGAAAACAAGGAGAACTTTCCTCTTTCTTTTTGTCAGGCAATGAATCTATGTTTAAGTACAAACTTTGACTCCAAGTTTTGATAGCTGTTGAGAGAAAATGGTACTTGAAGACAAAATACTGTCTTACGGGATCTCATATCCAGTGGAGAATAAATGATTGACCTAACTGGGACTGGCAATAGATAGATTTCACACTGAACTTAAAATGGTAACACAGATAAGGGGCAGAGGGAAAAAGAAACCTCTGCGGTTATAGAGAAGGTAAAATTGCAGCTTCTGACATAAGAAAGTATAAAGATGCTGGTGGGATACTTCCCCCAGATTGTGAATGTGAGAAAGGAAGGGGTAGATAAACTGGTGATGTTCTCTCTCTTACTTGTTTACACAATTGAGGAACACATAGTAATTAAACCTTTTTCTTCTGGGAGGGAAAAAGCTACTTAGGCAGTGGTATGTGCCTCATGCAAATCTAAGCTTTATTCCTAAGTATACAAACGCAGAAGCCACCTGCATAATCTTTACTTTCAGCTGAAGGATCATATTAGAAACAGCTATGAGACCCAGCTTCTCCAATCTGTTTGCTCTCCTTTCTGCAAACTTGCCCTTTTTTAAACCCTCTGAGTTACTTCATATAAAATGTTAATTGAGCATTATACATGCTATGTTTATGTCTCTTCAGACTTGACCCCATTAATAGAACAGTATGAATTGCATAGAATGACCAAACTATTGGAACCAGAAGTATAACTGTGGCCATAGATAAACTCATAATTCCAAACGGCACTTTCTGTATGTTGAGGGTCTTTCTGTGGATTAGTAAAAGTCTCTTAAAACAACCCTAGAAAGCTTGTTCACAGCCATGTTTTCCTTTAGCTCTGCTCTAATCTTCAGCAGAGCTTCTAGCCAAGAAGTCCTGACCCCTGCTCCTGCTGTAATGGCACTTTTGAAAGCTTAATTCAAGCCTTTGGTGTCACTGGGTCCACTGAAGTTAATTATGGGGAACTACTGTGTGTGGGGAAAAAAAAAAAAAAAAAGGACAGTCTCCTTCCTTGTTTTGGCATAACATTTATTGGCCTCCTGGGATGAGGAAAGATCATGATGGCATATTCAGGTCACTCCAGTGACATAGCAGTTGTAAGCTTAACTTTTAAAAGTTTGACTTCAGCTATGAGTTTTTATTGGCAATTGACAGTAGCTAAAAAATATGATTAAGTTCTCACCCTCTGCCAGCTTGTCTTCCTTAATTTATACTTATTGAGATAAGATGACAGCAGTTTAAATTCAAAAAAATGTGCTGGCTTGGAATATTACACATGGTTCACTTAGAAGTGACCTAGTTCTGAAAGACTATGTATTTTGTATGCAATGCTAATATCCTCTCTTCTGTCCTAAACTGTTTTGCAGGGATTGTTTTTGTAGAGAGAAGTTACAACTATGTGTATGTTACGTTCTAGGTTTCATAGCACTCTGCCACTAAAAATGTAAAACTCCTCATTTAAAAACCAAAACAAACAACCAACAACAAAAAACCCCACCCAAACCCTGTCATATTCAGGTATGCTAAGTCCATTTTACACTGCTCCGGTGTTATGGTTAGGTGATGAATTGAATAACTTCAGTTTAGGCTACTGTAAGACAACCTTGTGGCAGTGTTCACTACATTTTGTTACAAACAAATGTTGCATCTTTTTTTTTTTTTGATGGGAAACTCTTTTTGATATAGTGCCAAACATATTTCAGCCCCCACTTCCAAGGCACTTGGTCCAATTCTTTTTACAATAAGTGATTTATTTGTAACTATTTTGCCATTTACTAAGGCAAGACAGTGAGAATGAGAGCAAATACAAGTAGTAAAATTCGGCTCTAATCAATAGAACCCATGCATACAAATAGAAATGCACTAATTTCTGCAGGGTAGCCTTGAGTCATACAGCAGATGTTACTTATGTACTGTCAGTCAAAAAATAGCACTAAGTTCTTTCAAAAACAAGTGTATTCTGTACTAATGTATCAAAATTAAAAATGTGAAGGTGAGATGAATGGGAAAGCTGGACCAAGTACTAATGAAGAATGAACATATTTCTTCTTGAATCTCCTTGATACTTTTGTTTCCTGTTACTTTGCAGGCTTTGTCTGCCTTTTCTCAGAGAAAGTGAGAGCGGGGAGGGAGAGGAATCGGTAATTATTAAGTGGAAGTTGGCTGGTGGAAAGCATGACCCTTGGTCTTTTGAAGAGAAGAGGAACTAAAGAGATGAAGGGACATTACACAGTAAAAACAGTAATTCAAGCCTCCAGTGAAGGTACAGGTTTGGCTCAGATTCTCCAGAAGGCTGAGAAATTAAGGATTTTATCACATAAAACTAGGTAGGGAAAAGGGCTTTCATAGGATATTGTTTGTTTTATTTTTAAGGCAGAATCATAGGCTATAAACACTACTTACCAATAATTCCTGTTTCTAAACTAACCTTCAATTAGAAAATCTAGCAAATTAGGTAAAAATGGTTAATAAAATTGTAATAGAAAGAAGTTATGGCAGTCAGATGAAGAGTATGCATATACTTGCATTCATCATGAAGATAATTCTCTGTGCAACTGATAAAAGATGGATATGAAGCCTAGAGGATAAAGCATGTGAACCTGTGGATACAGTGCTGTATAGTGTTTTCACTGAGGAATCTACAGATTGGGTTTCCTTTACTGAACAACTGAAATCTAATTGGAGAGTAGTTATAGTTACAACTGCAAAAGAATCCTGCAATTTGTAGAAGTCTGTCATCACAGCTGGAGATAGTAGCCTGGTTAAAAATTGCTCTTGACAGGAAATGTTTATTTTTCAAACAAACAGAGTGCATCCTTCCTTATTTCTCTAGATATGGAAATAAAATTCAGACCCATGAAGAAAGGATGAAAAAATGTAGTGATATTTTGGGCAAATGTTATTACAAGAGTCCCTTCAAAACTAAGAAAAAAGTTCAAGGAAGACATTTTAGACTCATTAATATGTTTCATTTCAATCTTCAAGTTGAAAATTAATCTATTTTTAACCATTTGAGCTATGTAAAATAGTAATATCATGGACAATATTTCTGATGACCACTCTTCTCCCCTCCCTCTTTTCATGGCTTGTCTGGATTTGCCTATTGCAGTTTTGAAGCAGACTTCCTTTCTGATTACAAACCTTCAGGAGTGCGTTGTGCTTTTGGCGATGCCTTTTTGCTTTTAGCTCTCCCCATATGTATGTTTGATCATCTGCTTTTCTGCCAACAGTCTCAGCTGCTTTTGAGTACTTACAGCTTCTGCTCTGTTCTGCAGTGTTCACAAAGATGCGCTATTTGTGAGCTATGCTATTGCACTCAGGCTCACTGAAACTCTACAAAATGCAGTCTGCACATTAGACTAGTAAAATAAATTGTATTTTAATGTAGAACATGGAACATATATTCCAATATGCTTAAACCCAGAAGCCACAACTCTTTTTAAAAGTGGAGAAAATCTACTTGCTGAACCTTCTTTGGCAATTATGATTGGAAACAAATTTTATTCTGCTCTAATATGGATTTTTTTAAAATCTGGATCTGATTATGAATCTAATCCCAGAGATCAGTAGAAAGCCAGAAAACTGAAAACCAAATAAATTTGAGAGATTGTTTGAAACACTTACACAATAACTTCCTTTTGCTTGTGTTAAAGTATGAATTGAGTTTCCTAGTAGTGTAACCAGGCAGTATGGCTTTAGCGCTCTTTGTTTCCCAAGGATTTCTGTCTTCAGCAACAAGTGCATCAGGAAACGAGCGGAGTCTTACATTTTTTCTTTCCATCTTTTGTATTCCTTTTCATTTTTTTTTTCTTTCTGCTTTCTATGTTTTCTGAATTGTCACATGCTGCATTCACACTTTTTTATCCTATCTCCCATGCAACTTCAGTCTTCTGAGCTCTCTTCCTATCACTGTATAATTTCTAATATTCAGTGTCCCGTCAGCAGCTGTAAAATATCAAACAAAAACTGAAGAAAGTTATCTGTCATTGACACGATTATGTGCATTCCTGTTGAAATTGGAGGCGTAAGAGTAAGATTATGTAACTGCCAGGAAAGAAGGAGGTATGAGGAAGTTAATCATCACATTTTACTCCAGCTTTCATTTTCTGCAAGTTCTGTTCAACTGCAGAAAATCCAATGGAGACTTCCTTCGCTGCTTGCAGAAAATGTTGATGAATGTCTGGGTATGGAACTTTCAAATCTAGAGCCCCTCTTCTTGATGACTTTCATTGGAGCTCTGGAAATGTGTTAGAACAAATCAAAAATTCTGACTGCCACAAGAAGTGCATTGCAGCACTTGGCTGACCTGCAATTAAAACCCTTGTACTGATAATTTTTTGTTTATGTTATGTCAGTACTCTCAAAGTGTGTATGTTAATAGAGTATGGATGGTGGGTAGCATAATATGGAGAAAACTAGATAACTAGAGAATGGCTTTTTGTTATTTATAAATTGTCTTAGACTTTTGGTCCTAAGGAAGTAAGACATTTATTTCTTAAACTTCAGAATTGTGTCCTTTACATACAATTACCCAACATAACTATCATTACAGTCTCAGTGCTGCCTGAGAAACAGGAGTTGGGCTTTTGGAAATGGCAGAGACTCGAGTACCAAATCAAGCAGGGAAAGAATTCCATCCCAAGCTGAAAACCTCTTAAAACAGAAGACTGGGATAGTTTATTGCTAGGGTAAGACAGAGTAAGCTTCAGAACAAAAACAGGTGTCTTAGGGTCTAGATATTATTGTTTCCCAACTGAGGAAAACACAGAAGTACAGTCTGATTGAGCTATATATATATATCAAAATGCCCTTATTTTTGCTCATTTGCCTATGTAAATATGCTGAGAGTTACTAAATCTGTGATACTAAGGAAGGTTGCACCTTGTATGGGTAGAAGGACAGAAGTTCTTCATGTTTGATCCTGAAAACCTGCAAAAATCTTCATGAAGGCCTGTGTTAGATCTGCTGAAGTACATCTGCTTCTGCAGATGTATTTTTAAGCTAAAATATAGCAGTAGGAAACTCAGAACGTAACTGATGCACACACAATTGCAATGGTGAGAATAATGACTGCCAGACATCCTTGCAGTCTGAGCAAAATCCTTGCTATTTCAATGTTTTGTTGACTAAGCTGGAATGCTTGATAATGTTATTTTACTTTTTATAAAGACTTAGTCATTGTTGACACAAAAACCTTGCTCTGTTGAAGGAAAACCATGATATCTCATCAGAGATGTGCTCTAACTATAAATGCTTTTGTGTCTTTCCATGGTGTTGTAGGGAGACCTATATTCTTCTGTTTTAGTGAGCATTTTTATTTTGTGTATATGCTTGTCTGCATTCTAATTATGTTCATTTGGGTGAATAGGATGTATGAGGGGTTAGAAGTGACATATACATATAAATATTACAGCTATTACTAGATCTTTTTGCTGCTTCTTAATCATTACTAATTATATGCTTTTGTTCTTAGTGGGTGAGTTGATTGACCTAAATAGTTCCACTGCAAGTACAGATTGCTGTTTTAATGGGTTCCATACTGTTCTCTTAGTAGACTGCAATAGGATTGCTATAGGGATTTGTAACATCTTGAACACAACTTATTGTGTACAGGTATCAATTTGGTAATAGGTTGTTTTATGGAATACTGATAAATAAGGACTGATTCCTTTGAGGAAATGGCCTGCTATAGAAAACTGAAACCCTTGAACATAGTAACAGATTCATAATATTATCTGGTTGGAAGTTAAAGCTGTCTAAACAAGTGAAAAGAAGCCTTGTGAAATGTGGTCATTGTATTTCTAAACTTAACATAATACAGTCTGAAAGTAATAGAGATTATAACAAAAGAATCTGATTTATCCTGGTCTTTCACTTCCCTCTATCTGTAAGTTGCTAAAAATAATTTTTCAGAAAGCTGCATGTAAATATTCTTGTTATTTTTCAGTCAAAAAGATGGTGCTCAGTGTTGAAGGCCAGTTTGGCAAATTAGTACCAAAAAGCATATATACTTTGTTTTTCCCAAGGACAGACAAGGACTGCTTGCTAAGACAGTCTTCCGACTTCTAAGATTGAGCTCTGTCTCATTTTCTGTAAAGTAAATCTTCATCTACTTCTGCCTTAAGGTCATATTCTTCACTTTGTCTGTATAAGGAATAAAATTATCCTTCCCTTTTGGGGAAGGCTCATCTGCAATGTGTTTTGAATATGGGCACATGTTTAGACTACAGTTTGTGAGCCTCTGCTCAAACTGGGAGCACAATAGCCCTTAGGGACAGATCATACATACCACCTTTTTGCATTAAATATGGGACACATGTATTAGGCTTGATCTGTTTGCCTCTGTACTTGCAGCACATTCATACTGCTAATCTTGGATAAATAAATCTGATGTAGTCTTCCTCTTAGAAGGTTTTCAAAGCCAGAACTAGAAAAGCATGCTGTTTATATTTTAGCAGAGTAATTTGTGCGGCTACAGTGTAAGTGCTGTGATTTTGCTGATGTGAACATACAGAGTTAATTTAGGGAGTTAGTGAGGCTTTAGACTCCTGTTCATTCTGCATTCTTGCAGGGAAGTACAGCTATATGAGTTAGATTTTTCTAAAGGAGCATAAGGGCATGTATTTCTTGTCAAATTTCAGGTTCTTGAGGAATTCAGCACCAGTTCTGTTGAGTTCAGGCATACTTTCTTCTTATGCTGGGTTTTTTTGCCAGGTTTCAAGATGAGATATTATAATTGAATCAATTTGTTATAGGCTAGATGGATTTGAAAGGTAGTTGTTCTTACAAAGTCAATGGGGCTCTGAAACTCTTTCTTACCTGGTCTGAAACACACTGTATTTGGTAACTGCCAGCATGCCAAAGCCATCAGTTTGATAAGTGTTTTGAAGAGAATAGCAGATACATCTCCAACAGTGGTGAGTGAAAAGGAGGTTTGTGGCTGAATTATTGTTCCTTCCTGAATGGTTACTTTGCATTGCCTCTCGAGGCATTACTATAGTCTAAATGCAAATAGAATTTCCCCAGAAAATTTATAAGTGCTTTTTTTTACTATTTAAATATAATAAGCGGGCAGATATTGAGTAAAACTCTACTGAGAACAGCAGTGTCATACTGTATTTGTGAGTTTGGTTGTCTTTTTTCTTTTGGTTATTAACTTAAGTGGTTTTGCTTGTGTATTGGTGTCTGTCTGAGAAGGGAAGATGAACAAAAGTTATGCTATTTCCTGGTCTGTATTTGCATACAGTGCAAATAAAATTCGGTGTTTTGCTATGCTGTTGGCAGGACTACCTCCTTCAGGATGTTGTTGGGTAAGCTTGTTTCACTAGCGGTTTTTCATGTCATTGTTAGGGGAACAGTGAAGACTGTCCGTTCCCTGTTCAATACACCTTAACCCAAGGCAACTTCACTGCAGCTTATTGCCTTAGTTTAACCTCTGATATTCATTAAGAGGACTAATACAGCTTTCTTCACTTACTGTCCACTGAAACTAGTTATTTGAAATAGAGGTAAAAAAAACAGCTTTTTTTTCTTGGTATATTAATTTTTAAGCAAGATTGGTATACTTCTATAAAGACAAAGTCAGAAAGAGTGCTTCAGCTGCTACAAAATGAACTTGTATTGCCTTTCTCCAAAATTAGCCCATTTAGCAAAAGACATGTTGACAGTTTTCTTTGAAACTGACTGCCCCCTAATCAGACTAGGTTAGTATACTTTTTTTAAATACTGCTCAACAGTTAAAAAAAAACCAAAGCAAAGCAGACACATTTATAACAGTTTATCTTCAACATGCCATCCATTTTTCAGTAGAATTTTAAAAATGTTAGAAAATTTTCCCCTCATTAATAATGGACCTGTATATCTGTTGGACTAAGTACATGAATAATTAAAAAAAAACCTCTGGTTTTCTGTTGTAATTCCCTCTTTAAGAACAAACAGTGTACTTGAATGTTTCCTACTATTTGTGTGTATAGCAGCCAGTGCTTTTTATCAATGGCATATGTATGTTTTCCTGTGTTATCATGGATTGTATTATCAGGATTAACAAGCTAGTCATAGAAACAGAGTGCCAATCTATTTTCATCTTATGTTGTGTCTCATTGTTTCAGATCAGCTACCCATACTATACCATAAAAGGTAGTGCTCTTCTTTTTGACAAAGTCCAGAAAGGATTTTAGATAAAACCTTTTCGTGGGATATCAATAGGTGGAGCTAGAAAGCAGGAACAACCATAAGTTTTCATAATCAAACAGGTTTGTTTTTTTTTTTTAGATATGGCTGCCTTGGAGTCCTAGGAAAGAGGCTTCATATACAGTGTTTGAGATGTTTCTTTCTAAAACTGGTGTGGTTGAATTAACATTTAGTCCTGTAGTATTCATGAGTCCTAGTATATGTTGAACAATTTGCAGATTCTGGGAAGATGAGAGTTTGAGGAGTAACACACCTAAAAAACCTGTCAAAAACTGAAGACCAGTATGGTTCATGGATCAACCTAAAAGGTTTTTACAATAGGAGTTTGCATTGAACTCTATGTTGCCAAGGCTTCTTTGAAAACCCCAGCCTTAATCATCAGGTATGGACAGAATGGCAGTTCATACTTGCTATTTTGCCTGAACTTGCTCTTCTGATTGTGGCTATTATTATTAATTCCTTACATAATCACTTGTTGTTTTACCATGGTTAATTGGCCTTAGTTCATAGACTGGTGTTTCTCTTTTTTTCTTTTTCTTCAACCTCCCTAACACAATGTCTTTGCAGTTGGATTCAATGTTAATGTGATCTTTGGAAAAGAGCATGCTCGCCTTCCTACAGTCTAAGCAGCACCTCCATTCAATTCTTAAGTGCTTTCTTAAGGTGGCAGTTATTTGTGTCATATTTCTTATCTGCATATTCTGTTACTTAGTTACCAAAGGATTTACATCATTTAAAGGAAAACAATAAAAATCTGAAAGCTTCTTTGATACTATTGTGACTTATTAATTATATTCAGTAACTGTATTCCAATTCTAAAGGCAGTTCTACTTGTCAGTAATTCACAGCTTTTCATTAAATAATAGTTTTGGTTATCTTCTTATCCCTCTGAAAACTGTTTAGTCATAAAATATTCATAATTATAACCTTGATGCTACAATTAAAGTCATGTTAATACTTCTATTAATGAAATGCTCAATTGCAAGTAGGTAAAGTTTATATTTAGCTAGAATTTGTCATAATGAGATACAGACACAAAGACTGTTTTGCACAATGAAAAACATTTTATATTAAAAAAACAGTGCCAAGTCTTTTTCATGATTTAACTTTATCCTATAACCATGTCACTGAGACGTTGAGGAGCAGACAGTAGAATTGAAGTGTTTTTCTCATAAAAAGTATGGCATTTCCCTAGGGACAAAAATCTTTCAATTTTGAAGGCTTAATCTTGAAATTCATTTTCACTTTTCGAAAGTCTTTCTATTTTGACCTGTCACTGGCAAGTTTCATGCAGTTCTAGGCTCAGAAGTCCATGGGTAATTACTTCATCAAATGCCAGTGTCAGCATCTGCAGACGTTCTTTTTGGGTTGGATTACACCAACACATAGTTTTTACTGTTGCGTAATGTGGCAGTGCTGTGATCATGACTTCCTACTATTTGTTGCCCTTCAAGTCTGAGACACCACCCTTTCTATGATTGAGCAGTACAAAGAATTGATACAGCATGTGGACAGGAAGATTCTTTCTTTCTAAGTTATTTTTTTCCTTGCTCATTAAAACTCTGTATGTGTTTTCCTTTGAAGTATTTCTGAATTGTTTCTTTTATTTCATACCAATCTATGGTATTAGATAGAATGATGGCTTGACAGACATTAGTACCATATTTCTTGACTTACTTCTGATAAGCCTTATCAAGGTGATATATTACTTTTCTTTTTCTATTTTTCAGTGGCTACTTTGTCAATTGCCTGAAATGTTTGCATATAGGAAGATTAATCCTGTGCTGCCTGCTCAGTTGCAGACAGATCCTTCTATACGTTACAGAGCTGCAAAATTTTATATGCCAAGTTAGATTAAATCTTGATGACGCTGTAGGTTTACTTGATGTCTTATGTTGAAACAAACCTGAATATAATGAGATAGATGGCTGCAAGCAGATCCCTGGGCATGTGTGTGAGCGTGCAAATACCTGGACATGTACATGGACCCTTTCTTAGGCTACTAATACAGACACGGTATCACCTGTAAGGTCAATTCAGGAGAAGTTAACTTGCCCCCAAGTGCCAGGAACACCTAAACACATAAACATGGGTCAGATATGAGATGTTCTCCAAAAAATATATTAGGAAACAGAACTTTCACTTTTTATTCCAGTGGATGGAGTCCACAACTGCTTCTTCCCCTTGCTAGTGTTTCAGGCTGTTGCTATTGTACCTGTGCCTTGATTTGAAAAATGCATGGTGGAGAAGGTATAAAGAGGGCCATGCTTCCTCCAGTACACTAATGTCACATTTGACTGGGATGTTTGTGCTCTGTCACATGGGTTCCCAGCCATGTCACTCAGCAAGTAACTCTGGATGAACCTTCTAGTAGAAGGTGACTGACAGCTGAAGGGAGGCACTCTGTCATCACCAAATCTGCTTGACATTGGGAACTGGAAGAGCCACTTGACTTTGTACGAAACCTAAAAGCACATGCAGAAATAACTTCCATGTCTAACGGTAAATAAAATATGGGCATTTCAGTAGATTATTTACTAGGAAAAGAAATGAACCTGAGCTCTAAGCCATACCTGTTTTAAAAAGCTATCTTGAAAGTCTATTGGACTTGATTTGTTCCAGTGTTGTCCCTATTTTTGCTTTCATCAGCGGAACCAAGTTGCTGAACTACTACAGCTTTCCATTTGCAGGTGTTTATTAGCATGCACTTATTCTGATGTTTTCCTGTTATGTAACAGAGAACCTGCAATATTAAAACAGACCTAGATTTTAAATGATGACATACTGAGTACATTTCTCTCATGGAAAGAAGCTTCTGACCACACATTGGCTACTGCAATGAGTCTGTGAAATTATCATTATTGTGATACATTCTGGAGGGTACTCACATTTGATATGAGCAGTAGGAGCCTGGCTGATAGCTAGCAATTAATTAGGGAAACACCATATGTTAGCAGACACACAGCAGATGTGTGTGTATGTACATGGCAGAACAGAGTAGAAAATTCTACAGTTGCAATTCAAGCAAGAAAAAAGGCTAATCTAAGTCAGGTTCCAAAAATAGTGACTTTGATTTGTTTTCAAGTAGCTTTCTGAATACTTAAAAATGTTTCTATTTTTACTGTGGTTATTGTTGAGTTAATTCTATTTGCGTGAGTTCTAGTTTTCTCTTGTTACATGATAACTGAGATCTCTCTTTTTAATTTCCACTGACTGAAAATGCCACATGCCAAAGCCTGTTGTGTCATACAGCAGTTTTTCCAGGTGTAGCAATCACATTAAGAAAGCAAAATTGGCTTTGTAACCTAAGCACTAAGGCACTAAAATAGTGCTTATTCTTTACATACTAATCTTAGAGTATTGCTAAACCATCCCTTCAAATGAGATTGTATTTTCCTTGCTGCAGTAAATTATTGTTAGTACCTTCCTTTAAACTTGATGTACTTGATTCTCATACTGGTGATTATTATTACTACTATTTATATCATCTCAAATACTGCCAAATCCAGCTGGACAAGGTAGTGAGGAGTCACCAAGTGGCAAGGCAGATCTGACACCAAGATTGAGTTTAAATAATAAAAGGTAATATTGCTGTTATCCATTTTAGAAACGATCTGCATGAAGTGAGTTTTAAGAGATCCTGTGGAAAATCTGTGGATGGATAATTACAAATTGTGGATGGAGCTAATTGGTAGCCTTCCAACAAAACTTAATTTTAATTTTTAAAAGTCAGTATTTTAGCTCCTTGAAATTTTGCTCATGGAAAATTTTAGTGTCTTTTAGAGTGAGATATTGCCACATAGAAGATGCAGTTCCCTCAAATCTTGCAGTTCAGGTGAAAAGCAGGCAACTAGAATCACAAACATGATTGAAACAGGGTAAAGAACAGCACCAACAAAGGAAATGGCTCATCTAAAGCACATGAGTAGTTGAACATCCTCTAGTGTTCCTGAAATTTTATTCAATAGCCTTTTGATAAATGAGGTGGTTTTTATACCAGTAGATATTATAAATTTAAATAAGCAAACAGAACAATATCTTGGAATTAGGTAATTAGCACTACATTTTCAGAAATGTGTTGCAAGAATTTCCTGTGCCTTTAACAAGACATAGCTAGGCCATCTCAACTGATTATTTAGGAATACTATGCCTGTATGTATATCCCTGGTGCTACCCTCTTATGTTACTTTTCTGCAATGACTCACTTCTTCATTGTCCCTAACCTAGCCATTCCTTTTTCTTCTGTATCTGCCATCTATCCCGCTGTACACCCTCAGTTTCTTTTCTTGTCAGTTACATTGAAAAAACTTCTTTCATAAGTAGCAATATGTAAGATTGAGTAAGTAGATGATTGATCTGGCGTATAGGCAATTTAAAGGAACATCATTCAGTTGTTGCCTTCTTAAAAACAGGAATCACACAGCCAACACCAGTTTCTTTTTCTTATTTCAAGTTACTTTCTGGTAAGGTCTTAGAACATATATCTCTAATTTTTTTGGCTTTTCTACAAGGTCATGCAGTGTCTGTCTATTCTATTCTTTCTCTGTTGTATAAAGGAGCCTTTTTTTGTCTGTTTTATAGGTGGTTTACTTCACCACTGATGAAACACCATCAAGGATTACCTACTCCCTAGTATAGCTATACTGTGCGCTTTCACTGGATATGAAGCATTAGTGTTTGCTTAGCAAGTCTGAGCAGTACGAAGCAAGAGATAGAACGTACTCAGTAGTTCCTCAGAAACCTGCTAGAAAGTCAAAATGGGAATTTTACATTAAACCGGGGTAAAAAAGAGTGAGGATTATATTTATGGAAGGATTATTTTTTATTAATATGTAGTGCTTATATGGTTAAAATGCCTGGTTAGAATTAGGTGAGGGACAGGTAATACAAAATCATCACAAAGAATAGAGAGGTGCCATCAGTTTTGCCACTTCATGAATGAAAATTCAAGTAAAAGGGATATGTGATGTGGGGACCCTTTAACACAAAGAATCTTGATAACAGAGACTAACATGTAAGTGTTTACCATGGTCTTGTACAATGTCAGTTGATTCACTAAGCTAAATATGTGGTGCAATACAAGGCAAATACCAGTAGAGGTCATGAAGGCAGGAATAAAAGCATGAAAAACACTGACACTTACAGAAAAGTTATCTGTGAGAGTTAAAATAACGGCTGCAAAGCAAATCAAAGTCAGAGAAAGTGCAGAGTACCAAATGAAATTCAGTAGCTCATAAACCTATATAATATATTGTTCTAATTGTGAACTTAATGAAAGTGTCACCATCTCAGAAACAATCAAACTAATAAAACCAAGTTAGAGTAAGTTGCATCAAACTGCAGTTCAAAAGTATTTGCAAGTAAGATGTAACTAAATAATATACTGGAATAAAGAACATTCAGGAAGATATTACAAAAAATAAAATTAAAAGCAAAGTACCATTCATCCCAATAAGAAATGACAGGTTTTTAATAAAGACTAAATTGTATTCAAGGAAAAAAACCCTTGGTGCAGGCAATTTATATTTGCTTATTCAAGGTTCTCTTTGTTAAATTTCAACATTTATGTATGTAAAATTTTCATGATTGTATACACTAAAACTATTTTAATTTGGTTATTAAATCATTAAAATTACTTCTATTGGCGAATGGGAGAGTTAAGCTTAATTAGGAAGCTATTACATTCCATTTAATTATCAGGAGAAACTTTCAGTAGTCTGATTTATGTGAAGTTTATCAGACTGTATGCACAGTGCCATTATTTGTATAGGGCAAATAAACACATATTAACAAGAAAAAAATTAAAGTCTATTCATTAATGTAAATAGTTTGACAAAAAGTTTTTACAAAAAATTGTTTTTGTTTGCTAAAGTAATGAAGCTCTAACCAGGAAATGGCAATCAAAGAGGAAGAAGGAAAAACTTACTAGTACCTAGATTTGTGACCTCTATTCTTCTACATTAACAAAAGCTATAAATCACTACGATGTAAAAGTGGAATAATTTTAAATACCAAAGGCAATACAGAGCAATTCCCCTAAATGCCTTTTATGTTTTAAATGGTACTACAGTGATTTCCTTAGAATGAAGTCTAGCTCCATTAGAGACAAATCTTTATTTTTTAATGAATCTGCTATTGATCGACCTGAAAGGATTGAGCCAAACATTTAAACAGTGGTCTCTACGTTTGCAGGTCCATGTTTTTGTATCCTCCTAGTTTGGGTACAACATATTTTGTCTTTATAAATGTGCAACTTTTATTATTGTAGATTACTATGTCCTCCAAAAACCAGAAGTTTGAGGCTTTCACATATTTTAGCCAGTGTTTGCTTTAAGTTACTGAGAAAAATAATATACTGTTCTTTTTGTAAAGAAAGATTGATTTTAATCTTTTGACAAGTAAAAAAAAAAAATTCATTCATGTCATTGAGATTGTAAATGGGAGATCTAACTCGTGAAAAGATCTTTAATTGATTATATTGTGGTAAATTAGACTTGCTTAATTTCTCTGACACTGGACAGGAAGAGAGGATCTAGAAGGTTTCTTCCTTAGTCTTTTTTCAGTTCAACTGGTCAACCATAAATGAAAGTATACTTGGACAGTAAAATGAGCGACGAAAACATGATCACTTGATAGCTTTTAAAAATTCTTCCTCTGGAATCTGCTGTGTTGTCATAAACATGTCAGGAGCAGAATCAATTAGATCAATGAATATTCAAAGGGTGGGGTAGCTTTTAGTTAGAAAACTTAATTTCTGGCTTTTCTTATTAGTGTAGGCAGGATTGGAGTGATGGCAGCTGTCACCAAGCTTACATACTATAAGTGGAAATATGATCTAATGAAAATGAGTATGTTCAGTGACTCTTATGACTTCTGCTTGGGGAGTCTTTGATCTTAAGTAATTAATTGCAATTACAATTTATAGATCTGTAAATTTGTAACTATTGCTTTTTTTAAAAAAAATCAGTACTATTATAATAAGAGATTCAGAATTAGCATAAAAATAATTCTGGGAAAAATCAACTATATGACTAGAAAAAAAACCTATAAGATGTGCACTGATAAGATCCAAAATGAAACTTTAGTATTATCCTGATGGAAAGTGAAGCTTCTCAGCTATCTTACAGGCAGGGAAGTCATCCATTAAAAGGGTTATAAGTTTAGCAGTGGTTCATAGTAGTAAATCACTTACAGTGAGGGCAGCACTTGAGAAGTCTTTAGGAGCTTTAACAGCTGCTCATGGTCTAGGATCCTTTTTACTCTTGCTTCTGAAGCAAGTAATGCCTGTATACCTTGTATCGTGTATATCCATATTATGCATATCAGAGACATTGTGCAGCAAACAGCTAATTCCATCTGAGCATAAGGGAAGAGGTATTAAAGAATGAATTTTTTTATGAGCACTTTTACTAGATAAAACAATGAAGTATGAGAGACGCTGAGTGATAGAGCTTGACATGAGCAGTGATCAAACCTGCCATGACTGGGATTTTCACAATGTGTGGACTCTTTGATGTGTTAATCCAGAGTGCACTCCCGATACAGAATTAGAACAATTCATTTTTGAAAAGACAGTCACCAGATACAAATTACTGAAAACCAGATTTTTTTGTGCCAGTGCTTACAGGACTACATACTTAAAAGTCTAAGCAGTTAATACTGTTTGATAACAGTGATGCATTCTAGCCCTAGCATGTGATTCTCACTGCACTATTAGCATATGCCTTCTAGCTTTACCTATTTCAAGAACATGTAATAATAAGTTCAGGCCACTGTAACTTTGCCTTTGACATTTATTTTTTGGACTGCATATTTCATTGTGTTTACAAGTAACTGTACATTCCCTCCACTTTGTGTCCCTGTCCTCAAGGTACCTGCCCTTTTCACTGTGCTCCAGCAGTAACTTATTACACTGCTATTGGTTCCACATTGTAGGTTTCTACTGCCTGAATAATATTTAGACAATTGACCCTCTGATGCCTGCATGTATTCGCTAAAATAACGTGTGTAGCCTAAGTAGAAGTGATCAAGCAATATATGAGCAAGAAGGAAAGTTTTCTGTTTTGAATGAAAGCAAATACTGCAGAGGCAGTCAATTATAAAGTGGGAGACTAAACATCACCAGTGGGATGTCACTATTTTTTGACACCTCTCTACCTCTTAGGTAAGAAACTTTCAGGAAACTTCAGAGAGGTCACAGACAAATGCTAATCTAATTTACTTGAAATAAGCTGGGAGGCAGAGATTTGGGGAGATGCCAAGAAATAAAGATTCTCTTCAACAAATCTCTTTAAAAAGTTTTGACCCAAAATACATTTAATGACCCAAAATACATTTAATGAACTAAAATATGTGGGTGGGAAAAAAAAAATATTGCCACAGGCATGCTGCAAAACCTGCGACTTTTCAAAGATAGGAGACTTGAATCACATTTGTAAAATTTTGGATGTGAATTTGATCTGACAAAAAAATCAACATAAAAAATATGATGTGTGGCTTCATGAGGACATTCTTGGAGTTAAAAACCTCCACCTCAACAATATTCACATTCAGTAAATGTTTTTAAAGAGGGGGGGGGAAATAGGAACAACAGAAGTACAGAATGAGTCAGTGCTAGCCAATGGGAAAAGTGGATGATCCATCCTTGAGGGGAATGAAATTGGTCATGACTCAAGTGTCTGAAATGCTCAGCTTCTATTTAAACTCTGATTTTAATAGGGAAAACAATGACAAGAAGTTGAGCATATAGGCCACAGTCTGAAATCTACTGACCTTGACCAAATCATGCTTATTAATTTGAATGTGTTGCTGAATTAGCCTCATGGTAAATAAACATGAGGACCTAAAAAAAGAAGCATGTATGAATGTAGCCTGTCAGGCTGGTGATACGCATATGAACAGAACAAGACCTAGTTTATCAACTCACCATACCACTTTCTTACCTGTTGACCATTTAGATCCTTAGTTACCAGATATAATGAAGTAGATAGCACACTGTGCTTGACAAATGAATATTGATGAGGAAATGACTCTGTTTTTAACAATTTATAATAAGGAGCATAGAGGAGTGTGCCTGAATTCATAAAGGTATGCAACTCTGTGGCATGGGGTACTTCCTGATGATAACGGTCTTAGACATAGAGGAACACCACCACCTGCTCTTGAGAAAAGTGCCCGGCTTCTAGTGGCTCTCTTACAGTTGTCTGTTTTGCATATTTGCACAACTTCTGCTTGGAAAAATAAAATAGGAGAATTAAAGATAATACCTGAATTTAAAAGAAAAGATGCTTTTCTCCTCGTTGCTTCAAATGTAAGTTGTGTAGGATGCCTTTCTCCAACTGGAAAACGTTAAGTGGAGAACAAGCTCTCCATGTCAAAACCTTACCCTATTTAGACAGAAATACCTCACTCCCTTTCAGATGCAAATGCTGTAACCAATGAAAGGCAGTTAATTTTCTCTTAGTGATTTTATCACAGAGTATGTCTATTAACCATCAGGGAATGAGGAGCAGTGAGAAACTTGACATGAAATGTGGCAGCTGTGTAGGTTTTTTGATTATTTTTTTTTTCCTCTTTTTCCCTAGATGATAATATTCTGAGGGAAATGGACACTGGCTGCACTTGTGACATTTTTCCCTAGATTTTCTGACTTATTAGATGTATGTTAACAGAGAGTTAAAGAATCTAAAAGAAGGAAACCAACAAAATGAAGCATTACTTTTCAATGGGAACTTGCGGATAGGGAAGAACAATTGCCTTTATTTCTGGAGTAGGACATGGGGAGATGGGGAGTGGCTGAAGGCTATGAGAAATTTTGCAGTAGAGCTAGAACACGAATCCAGGTTAGCACCTTTAACACATGTCTAAATCCATTGTCATTCTATTTTCTTCTATTAATCTGTTGCCACAGCCTTACCCATCACCATTTAGGTGTTTACACTGAAAAGCACTTTAAAATACATTGCCAACTACATTTCTCGTATTATTTCCCCCTAGGATTTTTTTCTACTTGGCAGATCTCTTGCCTCACAGGTTGTCTGTATCTTGTCTGGTTTTTGGCAGAATCAGATGTTTGTAAAATAGGTTACTGGGAACTTTTTCTTCTGTATTGCTTTGTCTATCTGAGAGAACCTTCCTTCTGCATGGTCCACCAATTCATATTAGATACTGAGCGACATTAGTGTTTAGCTGATTGTGCCAGTCATACTCAGAGCTAGAATTCTTAGCTCCATTGTCTGTTTAATTTAGATTATAAAGTCCATTGAGAAGGAATTACATATCTTCTGCATATTGCATATCATGATCTGTAGTATTGGTCATCGACAAATAACATTAAAAGTATGCTTACTAATAATGATGCTGTGTTGCTGTTGTTTGCAGTAACCTCACACAGCTATTTTTTTCTAACTGATCCTCTTTTTTCCCCTTTCCTAGAAACTGATTTTAAACTGATATTGCTAATCAAGCTATAGTTTTACAAAAATTACTTAGTTAACTAACTTTAGTAAAAATGAAGGGAAGATTCCATTATTTGTTCTCAAATCAGAATATACCATCAAGTTTATTTACCTTAATCCATTACTATGAACCTCTTATTCCTGTTATTGACCAGTAACTCACATTTATGGGGAAAACCCCTGCAAGTAACGACTCACCCATGAAGGAGGCTATTCCCTACCTGGCTCACAGTCAGACAGAGCTAGAAAAAAGGCTGCCCCAACTTGGCCACCTGTCAAACCTCTTACTTTACCAGTCATTGTAAGATAAACCTCCAAAGCATATTTAGTTTGCAAATGAAATTGGTATTGCATCTCTCTCTGTGGGCATTTTAAACCTATTGTTTTGGTCTATGTGATAATATTTTCTATTGCTTATGACAATCATTAATGTTTTATGGAGTGCTGCATTTATTTGCTTAATGTTATTCCAAATCTTTTCTAAACAGCCCTGAACTGGGCATGCCTGACTGCTGGAATGCTGACAAATATCAGTGTTCATGGATGGTTAACTAGGCAGTGCGCTGTTCACCACATCAGTATGGAACATACTGTATTTTTGAAAGGCATAAGGACAAATGTATTTCTCTCTCATATAATACAGAATGTAAATTAGATTTATAGCTGGCAGAAATAGATTAATTGGTATGACCAATACAAGCTAAACTTTGCTTAAGCTTTGGGCAGGAGCACGGCACAGTACAATGGCTTCTTTTCTGACAGAAAACTCCTGTTCCACCTGGTAAATAAGTTCATCACTTAAGAGTCACTTGTAATGCACCAGAATGTATAGATGGTTTTGTTGTTTGTATTATACCTGCACTACAGCACCTGTTACTCAGACTGGAAGTCTTTGCTCATGTGAAAGGATTTCTTTGCTACTGCATTGGTCTGTTTGACTCTATTTTTTGTGTAATAGATATTTCAATAATATCTTTATTTCCTGAATTGATAGAAATATCTGAGATTAAAATTGAGTAATGAAGTACATCATTTAAACTAAGCATATGCTCAGAGATGGATACAGTCATGACAAGTTCATGTCTTTATTCTGGTGAACTTACAGTTTAAAAGCTGGAAAGTTACCTAAGAAAATTTATATCTGAAGATGAGGGGGGGTTTGGGTTGGGGTTTTTTTGTTTGTTTGTGTGTTGTGGTTTTGGGTTTTTTTATTGGTTGGGGGTTTTTTTGTTTGGTTTTTGTGTGTGGTGTGGGTTTTTTTTTTGTTGCGTTGTTTTTTTGTTTTGGTTTGGTTTTTTTTACAAAAGGTAAAGAAACCAAAACAAACTCTGATGCATTGGTACAGTTGGCATATATTTAAGCTTTGAAATCTTGGTTCCCAATGAACCAGACAGTAGAGATGGGTGCAGCTTATAGCAGTCTTGTTCTTGAGAGTAGATCTTCCTACAATAACTAGAGTATGTGGCAAAAGGCAATGGCATGCAGAAGCAGACTTACAGAAAGCAGTAATGCAGTAAAGCTATGGGTTTTGTCAGTGACACAGGCCACTGAATTGAAGTCAGGGTTATTGACTCAGGCCCAGATTCTTGCAAAACAGAAGCATGTGAGTGTGACTACATAGCCCTTCACATAATAAATTCCCTGACCTCTCAAAATGTACAACTTTAAACTAGCTTGCAGCATGTAATTTTTAAAAAAGAAAGGTTTATTATTATTATTTTTAGAAGCACTGTATTGACTTTGCTGCAGGCAATAGGTAGAAGGATAATGGCACTGTGTCTCAAGAAAGGATTGTTAGCATTCAGTTAGAGTAAATGATTGCTGTTAGCATTCAGCTGGAATAAATGATTACTGCCAAGAGACAGCTATACTGCAAGCTCTTCAGCTGTTCTGTTTCAGTGTTACTGCATACAGTTGAAGAGCCTTCCAAAATCTTGCATTCAGTCTTCCAGAAGAGCTATCAGAATATCAGATTCATACTCTTCTGAGGGACTAAAGGGGGTGAGGGGGGAGCTATGTGTTTTGATATTTGGAACAGAGAAAAAGCTACTGTAACTTCAGCAGCCTGAGTAACAATTAGTGCTCTAGATAGTTGCTTTAATAATGAAACAATCACTTATATGTTGATTAGAGGAGAAAAAGATCGTGAGGGGTTAAGGGAGAGACATGTTTACTCGTGACTTTTAAAATGTGATACTAAATGCAATTGGCCACCTACAGACTGAATTCATTAATACCAAATTTTATTTAATGTTGGAACAGCAGGAATTTACTGAAAATAATTGGGGAGGAAAAAATGGACCACTTAACTCCTTTCACAGAAAAACTTTCTTTCAAAAGCTGCTATGAATTTAGGAAAAATGTAGGGGTGTCAGTCATCTGAGGAAAAAGGGAAGAATGGTAGCCTAATTCTAACAAAAAATACAAACCAAGATAATGTTAAATGAAGTCATACTATCATGAGGCTAGAGTCACTTTATGTTGTCTCATTTACCAGAAATGATGACTTCTAAAGATTTCAGTGAGCACATAAAATATATTCACATGGCCCTTTCAGCTTTAATCATGCAGGTAGAATGCACAGTCCTTTGCAAACTGAATTCTCTGACCTCTCAAAATGTACACATTTAGCTGAGCTTCCAGCATAAGATTTAAAAAAAGAGAAAGGGTTAGACAAAGGCAGTGGCTATTGAGAGTGGCAGTCTGCCAGAGGGGATGATGGCTTTCTACCTGACTTGTCTGTGTAGAATGAACCTGACTTTTCCAGCAGTATAACCTGCCCAAACAACCAGTGTCCAACTTCTGCCCATATACCAGTGCTGCCGGTGGTGTAGGACAGAGCCAGACGCAGAGCTGGAGGGTGGCTTCTCCTAGCAGCTGCCAATGTGGCATCAGGAGCAATGGGCACTGCTCACTGCTTCTCCTTGCAGCATCAGCAGTGCCTTGCTCCTTGCTCCTCCTGAAAATTCTTGATCCAGTTCTGCCAGCAGGATTTGAATAATAAATTCCACAGTATCACTTACATGTGTTTTGTATAGTTATGTTGCTGTCTACATGTAACCATTCAGAATCTAGGTCTTGTTTCTTCAGCTGTCTCTGTGCAGGTTGTGATCAAAAAACCTCAGCTGTGTGGAGCCCTGGGAAGAACTGAAAGTAGACTTTTTGGAACATAAGTATACCTGAAAGAATATTCCACACTTGCAGGAGGCAAGAAAGGAGAGAATGATGCAGGAATTCTTGAATAATTCAATATATAACAATCAATATATGAATTGGTTTGACAAGAATCTGTCAAATTTAAGAATTTACCATTACCTTTAAGTGACATAATTATTCTTTTGAATTCCAGAAGAAAAATAACTGTTAATGGTGTACACAAAATGCAACTGTCATACAGAGCTGCTTCAGTGTACATACTCATTTAAACTTTCTCACACAAGAAAATCTTGATTGTTACAGCTGTTGGTTTTACTGATATACTTCCCATATTAACTTTCTGGGTTTTGTCATAAGAGTGGGTTTTCTATATTTTAGCTTAAAATTCTTTTCCAAGCAAAAAGGTGATTTTTATTTACTTTTTTTTTTTTCAAACAACAAAATGAATGTGTTTATAATGGAGATGTAATGGTATCTGGCTAAGTTCACCTAGGTATTCTTTCTTCAACATCCAGCATATAACACTAGAAAGGTAGGGAGAGATGGCTCCTTTCTGAAGCTGTACAAGTATGAGAAGGAAGAAATTTTAGCTATCATCTTGTGCCTAGTCAAAACCAGGTACAGGGTCTACAAGAAAAGGTAACGGTTCAAAAAGCTTTGTGAATGTGCAAAATGTGTTACACATTGATCAACTTTTTTCAAGAAAGATGATTGCCAGTTATTCAGATTTAATTTTAGGCCACCAGAAAAAAAGCCCTTCTTATCTCAACTAACAGTTACAGAGAACCCTAAGCAATCTATGTTGGTGCGCTCTTTGAGTTTTGAACCCAGCCATTGGAATACTGAATATGTCCTAAGTTTATAGTAAGCTGTTGAGGAAGAGTTATAGTGTAGAAATTAATTAAGGGTTATGGGTGAACAATGCTCCAGGGAAACACTGCCTTGCAGACTCAACTTGCATCCTGAAGGCAAAACATCCTGCTTCAGACATAGGCGTGAAACCAGTGTACACAAAGGCAAGGTGATACGTAGAGAGAAGACTACAGATCCTGTAGTTTTAATAAAGTATTCAAATTCAAAAGCACAAGGCCAGATTTTTAACTCAATGAAATTACTCTGTCAGGAGATTTATTCGGTTACAGTTCGGATTCCTGTATTGCCTTTGAGAAGGCAGTCACTAATTTACATTGAACACGGTAACTTTTTTGAGGATTGTAGCACAGTCCTTAAATTGCTCTAAGAGAATGACTGGCACTTCTTCCAGTAGTTATTTTGTTACCACTGCTATTACTGTTGCTGTGTTTACCCCCTGCTGATTGCCGCCTCCTAAGCTGGCAAATATAGCTCCATGTCTATAAATAGCTGTTATTCATTGCAAAAATCCAGCTCCTGAAAGCAGTCACATTCTGATGAGTGTTTAAGTGGCAATCTGAGACCACGTATCAGCACCTGCTAATCTGAGATTCAATTTCAAAGAATTCACTGGCTGAAGTAGTAGTATTTCAATCAATATATGTTTGAAAACATCTTAGTCTTTCATAGAGAGAAAATTTAGTGCCATGAAAATTCCTTTAAATAGGTAAATTTAGATACTTGCTGGCCTATTACTCACACACAATGCACAATAAGATATTAGTAATTAATGTATATTCTTGTCTTTCAAATCAAGAAAAAAAGGCCTTTGAATCATCCAGAATTCTTACCTTGATATACTATTCCAGCATATTCTTTTAGCAAATGACTATGGTCTGCATTTTTTTTTTTTTAACACATTAGAAATACTGTAGTTTGGATTGCAAAGTTAAATCACAGGCAGCTTAGTTTGTATTCTTGAGATGCACTGAATCAGCCATGAATAAGTATTGACTTCATTTCTCCACTGTGTTTTTTAAAAAATACATAGTTTGATGTCTTGGGAAATTCTGGAGAGCCCTAAGAATGAGCAACAGCGGAGCAATAGCTACTATTACTAAGCCATAACTCCTTTCCTACAAGGCAAACCTTCATTATGTATTTGTTGCTTTCCTTTCACTCTAACCTTGACCTTTTCAACTGGCTATTTAATTCAGGATGTTAACAACATCACTATGTTCACAGTTTATGACCTTTTTGTACAGTTTCTCACACAGCCATGAGAAAATTGACTTCTGAATACCTTCCTTTCTGTATAGGAGCCTACAGTTTGTTTTTCAAGGAAGCACTCTGATAGTCTGTGACAATTCCCCTCAACTGAACAAATTTAATACTAGACCTTGCAACTCCCTTGTCTCTGTTTGCTCCCAAATTCAAAATTTCAGACGCAGATGGACTGCTAGTGGCTTGAATCTGCAACTGTAGCTTGTTTTCACTGGAGGCTCTTTGAAGAGCCACCAAATTATTTTAAACTTTAGTAGCTTGTGCAGGAGAGTAAGTTTGGGGTTAGGTTTTTCTTTATTATTTGTTTTCTGAAAACCAACTGGATTTTCTCCTTTGAAGATGTCCAAAAGTTACAATCTTGATTTGCTTTTACTGACTGTTTGGAAATATTTCTCAGCTGTTTTATGAGGGAATGAATGCAAAATGGGCATTCACTGGCTCCCAATGTGCACTGCTTCAGGTGTAGCTATACCAGGTGTACTCATATCTGCCTGCCAATACTGAATATTTGAATAAGCTGGCAAAGGAGAAGGGCATTAAAGAAATTAGGTGCCCAAAATTCCTTTTTTTACAAGACAGACTGCTGTTTCCACTTTCTAGTATATCCACAGAATTCGTTTTCATTTCAGGCAACCCTTAGGATATGTTTAAATGCCTTTTCCCCCTGTCTCCAGTGGTAACAATTGTTGTCCATGGGTTTGGTGTTTTTTTTTTTTTTTTTTTTTTTTTTTTTTTTTTTTTTGTTTTTTTCATTTTTTCTTGATAAAAATACCAGAAAACCCAAAGACACAGTTCAGGTGGGCATGAAAAACCTCATTGCTCATTCTTAATGCTTGGAGAAGTCATCTGCTGGAATCAAAGTGTCTGGTTGTATATGACTGTCCAAAGAGGCATTGGCATTACTGGATGCAGTGATTAATCAATCTTCCTTTTGATAGAAACCCAGAAGTATGCTAAGAGCATACTTATGATGATAAATAGCAGAGCATAACTGATGAACTAGCATATTAATTTCACCACTGTGAAGGGCATTTTATAAAACTAGCTGTTTCCCCAGGCCCACAGTTTTGCAATATTCTCTTCGTAATGGTGGAGTTTGGAGGGTTTTGTGTGTATGTGTTGTGTTTTGCTTGTTTTAAGGAGTACTATGTACTATGATTCACTTGCCAATTTATATTTGCACTGTTGCAAAAATCTCATAGTTGTCACGTTTGAGAAAGACTATAGCAAATCCTGTCAATTTTTTGGTTGTTCCCCTCCCTGGTCTGTATCTTCTATGGTAGCTTGTCACATGTGGTAAAGTCCCTTCACGCAAAGAGCAGCCCAGAACTGAATGAAGTTGCCTTTGTAAGTTAATAAATTAGTATATGGACACCAATGTCACATCTGTGTGAAGCTGGATTCCCAATTAAGAGATTAACTGTATTTTTTATGTATGTACTTTCGATCTTTTGATGGTAGGTACATGTTTTTATCTGGAAGTTCTTGACAGGAAATAAGGTGAACTCTGCCTTGCAAATAAGTAGGAGTGCAGGTTGGAATGACTAATGACTCACCTAAATAGTCAGATACTGAGACAACATTGATAGCAGCAAGTACATTTGAAAATGTAAAGTATGTATAGATAAGAAAATGCACCAGCAAGAGCTATACAATCTTGTTATGAATAGCGTAATCTGCGAGCACCAGTTACCTGCATTCTCCTGTGCACATTATGAAATAACTTTAACTTGTAACAAGTCTCCCAGTTGGAAGTATGCAGCCTTGTCTGTATTAGCTTTATAGATAATTGGGCTATGTATGGGTAGATGAGGGGAAAAAAATGTGCATTAGAATATCCTAAAGCATCTGTCAGTTTTAAACAAATAGATTTTTTGAATTCAAGGTGAAATGTGGTGGGCAGGAGGGCTTCAACATTTTTACAAAACATTTCCTCTTTGGAGGAAATCATCTTGGACACAAGTTTACTACTTTAAGCATACAAACAACTCTAAGTACCAAAGAGAGATTTTTATAATGACAAAATTCAGTCCCATTACTGAGAAAATGAGAACTTGGCTCTGCAGTCAAATCAAAATGTACCGGTCGTAGCACTAGCCCCAAAATTTAGTTAAAGATTTTTAATGAAGGAAAGTTAAAATAAGTTTTTAAGTAGGTTTTTTTTGTGTGCTAGTATGAAGTATCCCCAATTCAAATTAAATTATTCTGGTTTACCTCCCTCCTTAAATGGGAATATTTTTAATTAATTTTTTTATTTGAGTGTGAAATATCTGAATTTAACCTACTTACAACACAGATGAGTCTTACAATTAAGACTTACAGTGAGGCTACTTTCCAATTTGTGGTGCCCGTGGGCACTACACGAGGCATAGATTGAGACTAACTCCATTCCATCTGTACCATCACAGAACTAAGAATAATTAATATATACGCTAAACTAGAAAATATAACATAAACACAGTCTTTTAAGTTGTGTTAATGTAAAGTGCTAGAAAGGTTATTGAGGCTTTTATTTGTTCATAGAAGATGGAAAAAAAGAAAAAAGCCTTAAAGCTTGTAATGTCAAAAATAAAGCAAAACTACATTGCTCTAAAAGGCAGCTGAGGAAGAAAAAGTACATGTTATCTGGTAGTGATAGCAGTTCTGTTAGGGAGTTAATTATAAGTGGTGTATATAAACTTATGTAGACAGAACCTTACTCTTTTACAAAGTAGAACTGTATTTTCAACTGTATTTTATTTTAAAAATAAGTTTATCTTATATTTGTCTAGAGTAAAATTCTAAAAATTATTTACAGAAGTAATGGGCTGGGATATAACTGTCCTCAAACTGCATAGCAGAGTTTTCATGTGACAGATATATTACAAAATAGGCACAGTCCTGACCAGACAGGATTTATGACTGTGAAGGTCAGCAAACTTTGTAATAGTTTCTCTCTAATTTGAAATTTATTGTGCTTATCTAGGTTGCTGTGACTTCCAGAAGGATTATAAATGGTAGTGTACAGATGTTCTCACAGATTGTAATGCACATTACCGTTTAGGTTATTCTAATGTCATTAATAGGGCTGTAAAACTATTATAAGAAAGAGTGATGATTCCAGAATTTCCTTCCTCATTGGTCCAAATACAGATCAAGAAGGTACACTTTTTATAGATAACACAAAGAAATGGAAGGTAAAGATGCACTGACTTGACACTTGGATGTGTTTTATAATGCATTTGCAACTGGTAGCCTTGTTGGCAACCAGGTTTCTCCCAGACAGCCACAGCCTCTATCTAGTTCAGTTGCTAGAGTTTAGAGAAAAACAGCATCAAATTAATTATCTGACTGATGCATCTGAACGTGAATTTGCATAACATACTTATTCTAAAAGGACCTGCAAGGGGCTGTTTCTGTATTCAGTGAGCACCTAGATATTCTAACTCAGGGCATCACTGATATCTGAGAGTTGCAATTAATTTGTATATTGTTAAATCACCAGATATTTTTTAACCTCATAAAATTCACCTAGCACGTCCAGATATTATCTGTTCATAATCACAATGGCTTTGTTATGGACTTTCAGAAAACAGCTAAGTATAGGAAACTCTGCATTGCTTCTCTTAGTGTATTGCTTTCTTTCTCTTAGTGTATTGCTTTCTTATCAGCTGAAACCGTGTTCTGGCACTACTGCCTGTTATGGATCAGAAATAGTGTGGCTTATTGTATTGGCTTTGGCTGGAATAGAGTTGATTTTCTTCATAGCAGCCAGCATGAGGCTGTTTTGGATTTGTGCTGGAAACAGTGTTGATAACACAGGGATGTTTTTGTTACTGCTGAGCAGTGCTTACACAGAGTCAAGGCCTTTTTCTGCTTTTCACATCATCCCACCAGCAAGCAGACTTGGGGTGCACAAGAAGCTGGGAGAGGACCCCAACTGACCAGACAGATATCCCATACCCTATGACATCACAGTCAGTAATAAAAGCAAAGCTGGGGGAAGAAGAGGGGGGCCGAAGAGGGGGGCAGGGGGACACATTTGGAGTGACGGTGTTTGTTTTCCCAAGTAACAGTTACACATGATGGAGCCCTACTTTCCTGGAGATGGCTGAACACCTGCCTGCTGATGGGATGTAGTGAATGAATTTCTTACTTTGCTCTGCTTGCATTCGCAGCTTTTGCTTTACCTATTAAACTGTCTCTATCTCAACCCATGAGTTTTCTCACTCTTACCCTTCCAATTGTGTCCCCCCCATCCTGCTGCAGGGGGCAGTGAGCAAGCGGCTGGGTGGTGCTTGGTGTCACCTGGGGTTAAACCACAACAATTAAGCAGGTAACTATGTTGTTCAGGTCTTTTTGGGGGTCCTGAGTGGAAATAAGTGCCTATTACATTGACTTTTGCTGGCTATGGCTAGAGGAGTTATGATGATGTTCAGAGCCTGAAGCGTGTGAGCCATGCTGCAGCTTTTGGGAGTGAGATCTGCTCAGATTTCCAGGGAATCCCACTGCATTTAACATAGACACCTGAAAACACAAACTTCTTGAATGTGACCTTGCAGTCTGGTAAGCATAGATCACAATGACTTTAGCTTTTAATGATGGTAGCTTTATTCAATATCCCTGTAAGCTCAGGATGTTTTGATAACATTTGAAATTAGGTAATTAGAAAATTTCTGAATACAGCTTCACAGCAAATGTAATGATTTGTAAAAATTTTATCATATTACATATGTGGCTTTCTGACATTTTATTTACAAGAATACAAAGCTCTGTGAATGTCTTTAGTTTGTTGAAGTGCAAAGTGTATCGAAATTTATAGAAAATAATGAAAATTTGAACAATTGGAGCTACATGTCAGTTTTAGCAATCAGTTTTCATTAAAAATAAACATTGGCTCCTGCCCAGCATAGGGTAGATTTCTCTTTACTCAGAGCTTTCTTGCATACTTTCTTCTTTATTATATGAAAGAATGGCACCAACAAAATGCTATATTTAAGGGTTGTGATTCATAAAATGAAAGAGAATTCTGGCATTTGAATTTTACTCATCTATTTTCCAAACATAATATATCTTTGTGTGGCAGAAGAATTGTTTGTCTGTTCCTGGTTAGTACGACGATGAGTTTGCTTCTATTTGCTAATACAATCTGAGTTGCTGGTCCGGTTATGGAACAGACTGAACTACATCTATGAAGGAAACCATCATTTATCATAAGGGTAAAAGCTGCAGCTCAGTAATGAAGTTGAGATAAAAGGGGAAAGCAGAAGAACATTTCAATAAGTGGAGTTGAACCTCTACTAGCTGTTAAAGCAGCAATAATTCTATATTTATATGTACTTTGAAAGAACTGTTCTTTTCCCCACTATTCAGCAAATACTCGTCCCAATGTTCAGCAAGGCAGGGAGAGAGGAAGAATTCCAGGTAGAAATGGTGAGCTAGAAGTAGTGGTACTGAGAAATTATACAACAATAATAATAATAAAAATAAAATGCAATGACTACTTTCATAATATTATCTTCCCAAATGACAAGGAAAAATACAGGATTTTGAGCAATGGGGTAGTGGCTTATCGGGTCACGTGGGCTAGAATGCTGCAAGGCGGCTCAGAAGTCAACGCATACACAAAGAATATCCAAGGAGTCTTGATGTGAAGTGAATGTAGAATATTAAGTAGATTTGGACAACATCTATTTACATATAAGAAGCACTAATCCATGATAAGTTTTCTATCCTAACTTTTATTAAAAAGGAGACAGTACATGAAAACACTTAAGTATTATGGTTTGATTTGATCCAAGAGAAATGTCAGAACAAGTTACAGAAAAANGATTTCCAGGGAATCCCACTGCATTTAACATAGACACCTGAAAACACAAACTTCTTGAATGTGACCTTGCAGTCTGGTAAGCATAGATCACAATGACTTTAGCTTTTAATGATGGTAGCTTTATTCAATATCCCTGTAAGCTCAGGATGTTTTGATAACATTTGAAATTAGGTAATTAGAAAATTTCTGAATACAGCTTCACAGCAAATGTAATGATTTGTAAAAATTTTATCATATTACATATGTGGCTTTCTGACATTTTATTTACAAGAATACAAAGCTCTGTGAATGTCTTTAGTTTGTTGAAGTGCAAAGTGTATCGAAATTTATAGAAAATAATGAAAATTTGAACAATTGGAGCTACATGTCAGTTTTAGCAATCAGTTTTCATTAAAAATAAACATTGGCTCCTGCCCAGCATAGGGTAGATTTCTCTTTACTCAGAGCTTTCTTGCATACTTTCTTCTTTATTATATGAAAGAATGGCACCAACAAAATGCTATATTTAAGGGTTGTGATTCATAAAATGAAAGAGAATTCTGGCATTTGAATTTTACTCATCTATTTTCCAAACATAATATATCTTTGTGTGGCAGAAGAATTGTTTGTCTGTTCCTGGTTAGTACGACGATGAGTTTGCTTCTATTTGCTAATACAATCTGAGTTGCTGGTCCGGTTATGGAACAGACTGAACTACATCTATGAAGGAAACCATCATTTATCATAAGGGTAAAAGCTGCAGCTCAGTAATGAAGTTGAGATAAAAGGGGAAAGCAGAAGAACATTTCAATAAGTGGAGTTGAACCTCTACTAGCTGTTAAAGCAGCAATAATTCTATATTTATATGTACTTTGAAAGAACTGTTCTTTTCCCCACTATTCAGCAAATACTCGTCCCAATGTTCAGCAAGGCAGGGAGAGAAGAAGAATTCCAGGTAGAAATGGTGAGCTAGAAGTAGTGGTACTGAGAAATTATACAACAATAATAATAATAAAAATAAAATGCAATGACTACTTTCATAATATTATCTTCCCAAATGACAAGGAAAAATACAGGATTTTGAGCAATGGGGTAGTGGCTTATCGGGTCACGTGGGCTAGAATGCTGCAAGGCGGCTCAGAAGTCAACGCATACACAAAGAATATCCAAGGAGTCTTGATGTGAAGTGAATGTAGAATATTAAGTAGATTTGGACAACATCTATTTACATATAAGAAGCACTAATCCATGATAAGTTTTCTATCCTAACTTTTATTAAAAAGGAGACAGTACATGAAAACACTTAAGTATTATGGTTTGATTTGATCCAAGAGAAATGTCAGAACAAGTTACAGAAAAATGTTTTTATATCTGAACTTTTTGCATTCTGTATCTTGTAACTAAAGGTTTATTTTGTTTTGGATCCTGGAGACATTTAGGGCAGTTTTCCTAGCCAGCATGAATCCATTTAACTGTAAAACTGTTCCAGAGGACATACATTTTATGAAGATAGTAATACCTAGACATGTCCAAAAAGTTTAATGTTGTTATAAAATATTTCTTGACTGTTAATTTTATGATTTTGTAGTGTTTATGTTAATGCTGCTCTCCAGGACCTTCCTGTGTACAAAGAGATTTATAAACTTACCGACTTTGTGCCAGAGTAAAGATTTGGTGGTGAGTGAATCGGTTGGTTATATTCTTTTCATAATGGGCATCAGCAACAGTGGCAGACAAAGTCTAGCATTTTCATAGCACAGCACTGAAGATAATTCTAAAGTACACAGAAACTAATTTCTTCCTATTTTGAAAACTGATTCATAAACTACAGAGTATAAGGAAAAAGCAGAGCAAATGAAGAGGATAAATAGACAGAACATCATGACATGCAGTAATAACGCTATGGGGCTGCTATGCAGCTGGATTTCAAGTGGAAGCAGGTTTCTGACTAAAAAAACAAAAAAACCCAACCAAACAAACAAAAAACCCCACCAAATAAAAACCCTCAAACCACACCCAAAAGAGTACTGTGATAGAGAGATTGGAGTCACTTAGTAACGTACATTACACAGACAGGAGAAATAAGTATTTTTATGATTTAGAGATGATGCCATGATGCTTCTGCAGGCTAAGATAGAGATCAGATCCATGAGCACCTATAGGCAAGAAAACACATGAAAGTCAATCATTTTAGTGTCAGGCTGTTGCATCACTACAGTAAAAGTGTAAAAAACAGCAGCTATGAATAACAAGAGAAGGAAGGGGAATAAATCATATGACGTTATAATAATGCAATTCTATCTGGGATTAGGGATTATACTGATGTTACTATCTTGATTTTAAAAAAAAAAAAATTCTTAACTGGAAACGCTACACTAGTACAATAGTTAATACCTTTTAGGAATAGGAAGCTCTTCTTTTTATTTTCCCTTTTTTATATTTTTTGTTTCATAGTACTTTAGACAAATGTACTACTAATCATAGAATCTACCTGCATTTATTCCAGTGCCCATTGTATATATTAGAAATGTTTTATTTTATTGTTTTCAGTTAAGCTTGTTTTATAGAAAAGGCAGATGGTCTCATTAATATTTTCATATAGGTCTTCATAAACTGAAAGAAACTTCCTCAAAGTCTTCAAATAGCCAGGGTAGGAAACTTCTGAAGTCCATTCATGATACCAGTCTCTGGAGGAAAGACATATCCTTTCCCATTATAGTGCATTAACAAAAATTCGGAGATTAGGAAAGACTGAGAAACTTGTCTTTGTCATTGGACTGAAGGTAACGGAGCAGGGAGTGGGAAGGAAGAAATGCAATACCACTGCACTAAGAGAATGAAAGGTGAAGGATGTGAAACAGTAGATTCAAAAGACATTTATTCTAATCATGATATGGCTTTTAATAATAGAAGCTATCTAATGCTGCTCTGCACTGCTAAACTCAGCACCTTGTTAGTACTGTTGGTATTGTTCACATTTAAACAGGAGATTCCTAGCAGGAAAGTCTCTTTAAGCAATCTTAATCTCTCATGTAATGGGATAGGAGGTTATATTGTGGCAGAGTGACTGGGGACTTAGTTTGATTTGACTTCCCAAATATGTTGATATGCTTTCTTGTAATCAAAAACTAAAGTGAAGCTGCACCGGATGGCATTTAAACTAATATTAGTTGGTACTTGCTAGAAATATTTATGCTTTGTTATTGAAAACTAAAGTCCCGGCTCAACTTCTGTAATTTAACAGCATTCTCCCCTGGAAATTGCCTGACACGTGGCATTTTCCAGAGGCAAAATAATTACTCTTTAGAATTACTTTTATCTACCTCAGGAACAGGAGACATCAGTGGCAGAGATGAGTCAGTACTGAAGGCAGTGACTGAACATGTATTAGCAACTGGGAATTTGCCACAAGGCTCCCTGTTTCACTGTTGCTTTATGTTAACAGAGGATGTCCAGAATTTTGCCCCAACACGTAACTGCAGTTCCTCCAAGGAGATTCAGGGCATTGACATACCTGGGAGTGAGCTGTCCTAGCCCTCCTAGTAAGCTAAGTAAACATTAAGAAACAAACTGCTGGTTTTTAACCATTTTGAGTTCCTGAATAAGAACAACTGGGAACTTACCCTGAAAGAGAAAAAAAAAAATGGATATACTTTATCATATTTTTAATGCTTGCCTACTGTTTTTTTTCTGTTTTCTCTAATAGTCAAGATAAGAAACTTACTTAATGTATACTCATTAGATTTAAATGCTAAGCCAAAATTCCACAGAAATGCATTTGCAATTGAAATGTAATTTGCAGCAAAGAGAACACTCTCACTTTAAGCAATGTTGGTTATTTATATGAAGCACCTAATCAGAAATTAAAAAAAAAGACATTGCATTACTGATTTTATTAACACCTCATACATATTTTGAACATGAAGCAGTTGTGATAACTACTCCAAATGAGATTGATGGACTCAGAATTGTTTTCTAATGGATTGGATCGAACATTTCAATTGATAAAAGGAAATCACAGGGAGCTTAAGAATGAAAAGAGGAAAAAAGTAACCATAGTTCATAACAGTTCTCAAGAAAATGATTAAGAATTTGAGCTAAATGTTGGCTAACTGTGCTTGTTCAGTAGGAAAACATTAAACATCAAATTAAAATTTGCTATAGGACTTCAAGCCCTACATTAGGCTGAGGTGGCAGCCAGCAACATTTTTTTTTGCCATCGTTAGGCACCAGATACAGTTACAGGAAATGCTCTGCCAGGAGGGAGGAGAGACAGGCAGCCAGTGATCATGTCTTTTTTCCTTGATAAGAAAGGAGACAAGCAGAACAAATATCTCTTTGTTCAAACACATAGAGAAAGTTTTCAGATGTGTGCTGCTGAACGGGTTACATGTTATAAGAAGATGTAGATGTTTGAAAGGAGCCAATTAGTATTCCCAAAGACCCTATTTCTCCCAAATGGGCAGTGATATTTATGAGTCAATGGGAGTAAAGATGCTTAGGCTTTCTTCATGATACGTCTATTTGCCAGTAAGTGAATTTTAGTGTGAACATAACTGCTGTGAAGTTGGCAGCTACATCTGTCTATCCATATATTGTACCAGCTATGGTCATCTTGGCGCTATGTGGGAAGATGTATGGGTGGGCTAGCAAAAAGCTATCTTTTATGATAATGAAGTGCAACAGCTTGGGAAAATGCCTTTCTGTGGAGTTGTCTAGACTGAAAACAAGCCAGGCACATCAAAGGAACTAAATCCCTCATGAGGGGTTTGAAAAATAGGTCTGGGCAAACAGACAAATGAGAACCTGGCAAATATTGAAGAGAATTAAAGTCTAACAGATAATGTCCAAAAAAAAAAAAAAGAAAAAAGATTTGAGAATGGACACCTCTTTCTAGAATTCAGTTTACTGCTTTACGGAATGCTTTCTCTTACAGGGGTTTCAGAATTGATATTTTCTGTCAACCATTCCTCCTACACAGCTGCCACTTTCTCTCTATTTATGTTTTTAATGAATCTCTTTGAAAATACCTTTTGAGAATTAGACTGGCTTGTATAGTTTGTCACCTTCAAGAGAATAAAATCTTTTCATGTGTCAGGAAAAGTAATAAAGCATGAAGACTTGGAGTTGGGAAGCTGGCATCTTTTTCTTATTTGTTATTTTCTTAGGAGGCTTCAAAAACAGAGCAGACATAACTGGGCAAGGAAACTGGTAGGAAGAGGTCCAGAAGCAGCAAACTACTCTTTCTGAGAAGGTAGCTCTAGTAAAATCATCAGAATTTTGGTTAAGGAGTTAAATTTAGTATCGGGTTTGGGTCATGCCACAGTATGTCAGTGAAAGTAGGGGTAAGAAGTGATGCTTGAATTGGAAATACTCAAACAGTAGCAGTGCAATGAGGGAGACAGCTAACTATGTCTCCCTCCTCAAAATTAAACTGCAAAAATGCATACTTCACAACACTTGGGTTTTAAATCTCAGTTTCATTTCCTTGTGCTAGTTCTGGAAAAATGGATAAAAAGAAAACTTGAAAAAAACAAGTTAGAAAACTGACTTGCCATGTTATTTGCAGTAGTTCTGACTGTGGAGAAGCAAACAGGAAAACAGTGTCTTTATTAATCCGGTATATTTTGCTGAGCTTCCATTTAGATCTTGTCAGTAAAGTATAATACTTAGTGTGTTGTGTGCAAGGATACTTCATCAGTTAAGGCAACACGATTCAAACCCAATCTGGGATTTTAAAAATGTTTTTCTTTAAATATTCTCAATGCTTTTTTTCTTCTCCCCCAAAATCACACCCTATTTTTTCTAATCCTATAGTTTTTCTTTCATATCTATTCTGTTATAAAAGTATTTTAGGCACCTTTCCAGAAATCTTTTAGATTATTTTAGGCGGTGCTTATTAGTGATAATTTCTCCAGCAGGTCCCTTTCTTCTATCCTGCATCAGCAATAATTTTTAATACTTGATGTTTTGGGCCAACTGCCCAGTAACTGTTTTCTGGTCACTTTTAGTGACCTGAATTTCAAATCTGAAGGTGGTAGAAGCTGTGGATCTCAGAAGCTATGAAAAACAAAGACAAAATTAGCTAGCTTGAACATAATCTTCTTAGGTTTTCATCTGAAAAAAAAATTTCAATTTTGTCTCCAAAAATACTGCAGCAACTTGTCTTTCTGACTATGGTCCATTTAGTAGTGCGAGTGCAAGGCACCAGCAGACCTGTCAATACTCTCCTGCCCTTTCTAGGTCACTGGCAGCCCAGTAACTTGTGATTTTCAGTCCCTCTCTAATGGATTTGTACACAGTTAATTACAAAGGGCTATTTTCCTGGACTACAGCCAGAGCATAAAGCTTTCTAAAAACCATTTTTCTATACATATCTGAACTTTTTGCTCCCAGAAGGTGAGGACAGTGAAGTTTGCTGTTCATTCACAGAGCGGATGGTAGTAGTACCAATTTCTACAGGACCAACTTCCATGAACCCTAACATGGAGGATCAGTCCTTTGGAATGAAAGGTTAATTAAATGTCTTATGCTTTTGAGTCCTACTTTTTCTAATGATAGTGCTAATTTAGTCTCACTGCAAATTCAAATAAAGCCAACTTGCCTGAAGCAGCACTTACCATGTATCGCCATTATGTTTCAGAAGTCTAAAAGCCAGACTCTGTAATTCAGCTAGACCTATTTTATTCTATTTTCTAGTGATAAGTAACTTTCAGGTTTGAAATACTCACACTGCATGAGGCAACTTTGGGCCAGGAGAGATACTATAAAGGCATGTCGTGCGTCAGCAAAATGATTTGCCTGTAGTAGGAATTAAGGAGGGAATATGGTTAAAACCTTTTCGAGTATAGTTTTGGCTTGGAAATGGGGAAGAAAAGCATAGTAGATTTGTATTCAGTTGTACTTATATAATATGATAATATTTTGGAGAGAGAAGACTGAACTGGCTATTCCCTACAATTTGTATTTTATTTAAACATGATCCTCGTTCACTGAGTCTAAGGCTTCTGACAGGAGTATAATTGTTGATTAAGTTTTCAGCAATAAGCCTTTGAAAGACCGTTGGTAGACTCTCAATGCACTTTCATGGGATTGGGAGTATGGGGACAAAGCTGAGAAATATGAAATCATTTTCCTTCTGGAAATTTTGGGAAGATTTTGATCTGACATCAACAGAAATGAAAGCAAGTTTCCAAGCCATAAGTTTTGGTAAAAGTCATAACACATCATAGCCTGCTTGTTTCTAGAGAGCTGAGTTTTATGAGAGGTGATGCTTCATCTTATGATGTTTTTGTCTTGCACTGCATTTCCACTTACCTGCTGAGATTCCCATTTTCATTGTACTGAGGAGACTCAACTGTTTGTGAAAGAATTGCTGTTGTTAGCAGCACAGCCCAAGTCAGTGCCTATTTACTGTGTGATGATTCAATAGTTGTTTCATAAACAACTGAAAAGTCTCTAGAGTGGGAAAAAGAAATTTTCAGAGATAGGCAGAGATAAAGAAAGCCAGAGAGGACAATTTCCCAGGATAAGCTTTTCCTCACTGATGACTGAAATCATTGAGTTAACTTTATGATCTTAGTGTAAGTCAATGCTGCTATTGTGAGGCTGTGAATTACGAATACTCAGTAAATCCATGTCTTGCATTTCTCCACTCTAAATCAATCCCTGATATTTTGG